>JAGSMR010000077.1:260000-282500 GCA_029286605.1 Sericinus montela | reverse complement strand
TGTGTTTAAAGTCGCTTTGTCAGCCATCCGTACAGTGAATAGGTCGCTGCAGCGTTTGTTCTATAGAACACAGATCTAACATCCAACTAGAAGTTACTTACTATCGTACCCTTGTCAAGCGTATTTGATAAAGATACACAAAACACCTCGTAGCTAAAGGTTTTCTGCCCGTCGGTGTTTATCGCTGTAAAAATATCTTGATGCTATTCCCAAAAGAGACAGATCCAGACAAGTAAGTGCTTTCGATCACCGAAGACATTTTTGGGATAACGTGACAGGTGAGCCTGTTGCCGTCTTTCCAACGCCGTCAAGCCAACGTTATAAATCGTAAATACGTTTTTATTTTGCAAAAAGCATTGGTATGCGCCCTCCACTTGGGAATCGAACCGGGTCTCTTGATTGGAATTTTTATGATTTGGCTATCGTGAGTTTTTTTTCTCCCTATCTTTAAAAAAAATATAAAAATTAAATATCTTCACTCAATTCCCAATACACGGGTAGACAGAGGTCTAGTCTAGAAAATTAAGTCCCTTTGACCCACCTTCCACCGAAGATATTTTCGGGACAACGTGACAGGTGGTGAGCCCATCGCCGTCTTTATGTCCAAGCCAACGATGTAATTCGTACGTAAGTTTTTGAAAAAACTAATTGGTACTGCCACCTGGGCATCGAACTCGGGTCTCTTGACTCGAAATTCCGACCACCCAACCACTCGGCTATCGTGACTCATCGGCAATGTATTAAATATGAAAATTATCCTAACTTGCTGTTACGGCGTAAAGAAATCCCACCTCTTTTCTACCTATGAGGATTATTACTCTGATTATTATTACACTGAGGATTACCACTCGGCTACCGTGACTCCCTATCTTTGGTTTTTACTATTCGAGCGCGAGGTGATTATTCCGTAATCTGTTTGGTATCGAATCAAACGTTGTGGTACATTATTATACTAGCATCAATAAATATACATATGTATATAGGCAAATATTAATAATACATATGTACGTGCATAATGGACTGTAAATGTCTACAGCAGAATATATGTCTGTTTATATTTGCTTGGCAAGCGGATTTGATTTGAAGACGTTTATCCCGCCATCTGTCGGCTGCCATTTAGGTATTCAGGGGTGTTTCCCTAAGGCGACTCTTATGACGCCCACGGCAAGAAATATAAATAATAAGATTTATAACATAATAATATAAATATGAAGTCTCCATAGCAGAGGTTTTTGGTGATTGGTATTCCAGTGAAGAGACCCGAGTTCGGCCCTCTGGTAGCGAATGGTTTCGAACCATTGTTTTTTTTTTTTCAAAAACTTTGAACGATTTCTATCGTTGGTTTGGACATACAGACTTGAACAAAAAATATCTTTGGTGAAAAGTGGGACGAAAGGACTTACTAGCCTTGACCTCTGTCTACTACAGTTTGGAGAACGGCGTGAAAATATTTTGTTTAAAATATAAAGAAGCTCACTTCTGTGTGTGGCTACTCAGCTCACAAGTGCTGAGTAGCCGGGGTTGGAATTTACCAATTTCCCGTGGGTGTCGAAAAGGGTCAAACTTTGTAAATTACTACCAACAAATGACATACACCTTATCAAAAATATTCAAACTAAATGTCAGCTGATCGGTGACGGGCAGCGGCGTTTAAGGTTTCACGTAAGGTGTGCAGATCATCTCAATCTTTCTTATTATCTCTTATGTCCTTACCAAACTGATTATTGTAAATCCACCCTTACAGATGAGGTCTATGTCCTGCAGAAGTTCCTTTGTACAGGCCGTTATGGATTTATGCTGTGTAAAAATAAAAATATACAGTCACGATAGTCGAGGGGTTGGGTGATCGGAATTCGTGTCAAGAGAGCAGAGTTCGATCTCCAGTTTTTCAAAAACTTATGTACGAATTATATGGATGCCTTTTGGATATAAAGACGGCGACGGGCTCACCACGTTGTCCCAGCAATGTCTTCGGTGGAAGGTGGGTCGAAAGGACTTAATTGTTCATACCTCTGTCTATATATAATACAGGGGATATTAGGAATGGCGTGAATATATATTTTTCATTATTATTAAAATTAAAAATACATAAAACGGACAGTTGAGCCACATCCAGGTGCTTTATAACCTGTAATCAGTTCACTGGCTGGGTCTCTCCGATAGACAAGAATAAAGCACTTCTCTAATGCTGAAATAGAATTTTCTGTGCGTTTGCAGCCTTACAGTGTAATTTTAAAGATTTTTGAGAGATGGCTTGGCGATATTTAAAGCGAACTTACTTATTTAAAGATATAACCTGATAGCTTTGCCCTGCCTTCGTTTGGGGTTGCGGGTTCAAATCCCCTCGATGCAAACAAAGCATGTACAAAGTATATGGTTATTTATCAATTATATGAAATATTAATGAAATTTAACGTGAACTGTTGTAGAGAACTGTAAGTGCTGTGGTTTTCAGAGGTCCAAACATTTTTCCTGGTTTTCGATATGGCTTTTTCGGGACAGCGACTTTTTTGTGTGTCAATTGCAATATTTAATAAAAAAAATTGCAATATTTAAGCTAATAATAATAAATTATATTATAATATCATTACAGAATTTCAATGGTGCTAGCTGATGAACTCGAGACCTGTGTAATGAATTGCCTGTAGGCTGTCGTGGCTTCCTTGAATATTCTTTTTTCTTCTTTTATTCCATGTTTTATGTCTGAGTTGCTGAACTCATACGTGCCTAAGGTGCCTCGAATGAAAATAACATAAAGTATATCTCTCGAGTTCGTTTTAAGTTATACCCAAAGAATTACTCTCTCTCTCCTTCTCTCTTATTCTCTCACCCACTCTTATTCTCACAATAGGAAAGCTCTCCCATTTCATTCCTCTAAAGTTGCCAACGCGTTATGCAGTTTCTCTGTAATTGCTTTGAATCTACAGTTTATTACTTTATGCTTGTGAGGTTGTCAGTTAAAATGACTTTAAAACATGGTATTGCATTCTTCTTTTAAAGTATTATGTTCCGGAAAATAGAAGCGTAACGTTAGGAATGTTTCCGGTAAATATCTGTATTCGAGTGTATGTTCCATTTGTATCTCACAAACTGTATATTTGTTAAGATTTTTAAATTTTTATAATTTTATTCTATGTTAGAATACACTCATTGTACATAATGAGAACTCTATAGAGTTCACACATCTGCGTAAGGAGAATGGAGGAGCGAGGAGCAATTATCAAAGGCTTAAAATAAAAAAAAAGTTGTTAATCTTTGATGATGCCATAAGGGCGAAACCGACCAGGTATTTAAAGAAGAGTAATTTGTAGAATTACTAAAAGTGAACTTGTCTCTTTTTTTCCTTACAAACTGTAAAACATATCTATGTCAAGTTAAGTTGATGAGATACAGTATCTATTCAACTTAACTTGAGAGCGACTATTATTTTGTGCCTGAAATCTACGTTTGTTACATCTGAGAATGCCGGAGATTGTTCGGGTACAAGACACTGGGGTTATTGCTTTGTTTTTGTAATATGAACGTTGTACATACTTAAACATACATATTTATACATCTTACATGTTACTCACTGTTGTCCATCAATGGATGATTGTTTTGTTTTTGTAATATGAACGTTGTACATACTTAAACATACATATTTATACATCTTACATGTTACTCACTGTTGTCCATCAATGGATGATTGTTTTATTTTAATATATATCAAAGTACAATGTGTATCCAATGTTAATGTTTATTTGCTTTTATTTTACGAGTACATAATTTTACATAATTCAAAAAGTCACTATAGCCGAGTGGTTGGGTGGTCGGAATTTCGAGTCGAGAGACCCAGGTTCGATCCCCAGGTGGCAGGCTCGTACGAATGGGTTTTTCAAAAAATCCTTTGTACGAATTATATCGTTGGCTTAGACATAAAGACGGCGATGGGCACTGTCACGTTGTCCCGTAAATATCTTCGGTGGAAGGTGGGTCGAAGGGACTTAATTGTCTAAAGTAGACCTCTGTCTACCCCTGTATTGGGAATTGCGTGAAGACATTTATTTATTTATTTATTATTATAGTACATAATTTTAAATATGTTTAGGATTGCGCGTGCGTGGACTATTTTAATGGCACCAGCAGAATAACAGCGCTATGCTAAGAAACGTGTTCGAAAAATTCAAATGTCAACCCAAAGATGACGGGATAATCGTCTCCAAAATACAACATCTAAATACATCAGAGCTATGACAGGCAGCATTGTCTACGGTGTGTGGTATCTGGTAGAACAAAAGGAAATCCTCTTTACTCTGTAGTAGAATTTTACAGGCCATTATATATAACTTGATCACTAAGGCGAGAGTTCTGGGGTAATCGGAATTCGAGTCAAAAGAGTCGAGTTCGATCCCAATAGATAGGCTCGTAAGAAAGGTTTTTTTTAAATACCTTTCACAGGCCATTATATGTAACTCGATCACTAAGCCGAGTGCTTGGGTAATCGGAATTCGAGTCAAGAGAGTCGAGTTCGATCCCAAAAGATGGCCTTGTAACAAAGGTTTTTTAAAAAAAAAAACTTATTCTCTAGACATCTATTTACCCTTGGATTGGGAATGGTGTGAAGATATTTTGTTTTCAGCCGTCACTAATATGGTAACTTTAATACTTATACTAGCAACTAACTCAAGCCTAATTATTGATTGTAAAGAGGCGAGAAAAAACAGTGGAAGGAACCACAGTGTTTTAAGAAAATTGCTCCATTGACTTTATGAATACACTTTCACAAATAAATTGTTTCTTCTCAGTATATAATGCAATAGCTTCCTTGTACCATGTGATTTTTTTTCTTAATATATTATACATATAATTATATATGTAAAATAACATGCTTCACGCATTTGCCAATACAGGGGTATCCAGGATACAGACAATTTAGTCCTTTCGACCTATATCTCACCGAAGTCTGTTTTGGAATTAGGTAACAGGTGGTGAACCTGCCGTCTTTATGTCCAATCTATCGATATAAACCATTCGTTTTGGAAATGGATGAAGATAAAAATCAAATTTTAAGTTAGTAACCAACATTTTTTCATCTTTTATCATATGAATCTGACGATAGCCGAGTGGTTGGGTGATCGGATTTCAAGACGAGAGACCCGAGTTCGATCATAAAGTGGTAGGCTCGGTCTAATGGGTTTTTTCATATGTACAAAATGTACGATTCATATTGTTGGCTTGGACATTAAGACGGCGACGGGCTTACCACTTGTCACGCTATCCCAAAAATCTTCGGTAGAAGGTGGGTCGAAGGGTAAGTCCCTTTATTTGTCTAGACTGGACCTCTGTCTACCCCTGTATTGGAAATGTAGTGAAGATAGTTCTTGTTTTTATCATATGTAGATTAATGAGAAGAACAAAAACTATACCGTTTATGTACCAAACTACAACATTCGGCTCTATTCTCCCTGCATTTACAGTTTCTGCTTCAATCACTCACTGATTTCCCCACGCTCTTGTATGTAATTGAATTTGAATCATTCATTGCGCATTCAACTGCATTAAGCAGTTCTTTTGTAACTACCACCTACCAATAAGCTACTATTTTAACAACGCAGCGTTCCAAAATTATAACAAAGACCTATTGTCGTGAGTTCCGAATTCGAATTCAATTAAATAAGTATGTTCTTACAGTAAATATCGTAGCTCTGTTAATAATGATTCAGTAAAAATTTTATACAGTACAGAAAAATAGCTACATTATATCTAAAGAAATATTTGTTAATCGCTATGACCCATACATATTATTTGTTTCTTTACTTACAAAAAAATATTAATAAATTTGGGTCATTTTTATTATTATTAAAGTTAAAAATACATAAAACGGGCAGTTGAGCCACATCCAGTTGCTTTATAACCAGTAATCAGTTCACTGGCTGGGTATCTCCGAAAGACAACAATAAAGCACTTCTCTAATGCTGAAATAGAATTTTCTGTGCGTTTGCAGCCTTACAGTGAAATTTTAAAGATTTTTGAGAGATGGCTTGGCGATATTTAAAGCGAACTTACTTATTTAAAGATATAACCTGATAGCTTTGCCCTGCCTTCGTTTGGGGTTGCGGGTTCAAATCCCCTCGATGCAAACAAAGCGTGTACAAAGTATATGGTTATTTATCAATTATATGAAATATTAATGAAATTTAACGTGAACTGTTGTAGAGAACTGTAAGTGCTGTGGTTTTCAGAGGTCCAAACATTTTTCCTGGTTTTCGATATGGCTTTTTCGGGACAGCGACTTTTTTTTGTGTGTCAATTGCAATATTTAATAAAAAATTGCAATATTTAATAAAAAATTGCAATATTTAATAAAAAATTGCAATATTTAATAAAAAATTGCAATATTTAATAAAAAATTGCAATATTTAATAAAAAATTGCAATATTTAATAAAAAATTGCAATATTTAATAAAAAATTGCAATATTTAATAAAAAATTGCAATATTTAATAAAAAATTGCAATATTTAATAAAAAATTGCAATATTTAATAAAAAATTGCAATATTTAATAAAAAATTGCAATATTTAATAAAAAATTGCAATATTTAATAAAAAATTGCAATATTTAATAAAAAATTGCAATATTTAATAAAAAATTGCAATATTTAATAAAAAATTGCAATATTTAATAAAAAATTGCAATATTTAATAAAAAATTGCAATATTTAATAAAAAATTGCAATATTTAATAAAAAATTGCAATATTTAATAAAAAATTGCAATATTTAATAAAAAATTGCAATATTTAATAAAAAATTGCAATATTTAATAAAAAATTGCAATATTTAATAAAAAATTGCAATATTTAATAAAAAATTGCAATATTTAATAAAAAATTGCAATATTTAATAAAAAATTGCAATATTTAATAAAAAATTGCAATATTTAATAAAAAATTGCAATATTTAATAAAAAATTGCAATATTTAATAAAAAATTGCAATATTTAATAAAAAATTGCAATATTTAATAAAAAATTGCAATATTTAATAAAAAATTGCAATATTTAATAAAAAATTGCAATATTTAATAAAAAATTGCAATATTTAATAAAAAATTGCAATATTTAATAAAAAATTGCAATATTTAATAAAAAATTGCAATATTTAATAAAAAATTGCAATATTTAATAAAAAATTGCAATATTTAATAAAAAATTGCAATATTTAATAAAAAATTGCAATATTTAATAAAAAATTGCAATATTTAATAAAAAATTGCAATATTTAATAAAAAATTGCAATATTTAATAAAAAATTGCAATATTTAATAAAAAATTGCAATATTTAATAAAAAATTGCAATATTTAATAAAAAATTGCAATATTTAATAAAAAATTGCAATATTTAATAAAAAATTGCAATATTTAATAAAAAATTGCAATATTTAATAAAAAATTGCAATATTTAATAAAAAATTGCAATATTTAATAAAAAATTGCAATATTTAATAAAAAATTGCAATATTTAATAAAAAATTGCAATATTTAATAAAAAATTGCAATATTTAATAAAAAATTGCAATATTTAATAAAAAATTGCAATATTTAATAAAAAATTGCAATATTTAATAAAAAATTGCAATATTTAATAAAAAATTGCAATATTTAATAAAAAATTGCAATATTTAATAAAAAATTGCAATATTTAATAAAAAATTGCAATATTTAATAAAAAATTGCAATATTTAATAAAAAATTGCAATATTTAATAAAAAATTGCAATATTTAATAAAAAATTGCAATATTTAATAAAAAATTGCAATATTTAATAAAAAATTGCAATATTTAATAAAAAATTGCAATATTTAATAAAAAATTGCAATATTTAATAAAAAAAAAAAAATATCTTCGGTGGAAGGTGGGTCGAAGGGACTTAATTGTCTAAAGTAGACCTCTGTCTACCCCTGTATTGGGAATTGCGTGAAGACATTTATTTATTTATTTATTTATTTATTTATTTATTTATTTATTTATTTATTTATTTATTTATTTATTTATTTATTTATTTATTTATTTATTTATTTATTTATTTATTTATTTATTTATTTATTTATTTATTTATTTATTTATTTATTTATTTATTTATTTATTTATTTATTTATTTATTTATTTATTTATTTATTTATTTATTTATTTATTTATTTATTTATTTATTTATTTATTTATTTATTTATTTATTTATTTATTTATTTATTTATTTATTTATTTATTTATTTATTTATTTATTTATTTATTTATTTATTTATTTATTTATTTATTTATTTATTTATTTATTTATTTATTTATTTATTTATTTATTTATTTATTTATTTATTTATTATTATAGTACATAATTTTACATAATTCAAAAAGTCACGATAGCCGAGTGGTTGGGTGATCGGAATTCGTGTCAAGAGAGCAGAGTTCGATCTCCAATTTTTCAAAACTTATGTACGAATTATATCGTTGGCTTAGACATAAAGACGGCGATGGGCACTGTCACGTTGTCCCGTAAATATCTTCGGTGGAAGGTGGGTCGAAGGGACTTAATTGTCTAAAGTAGACCTCTGTCTACCCCTGTATTGGGAATTGCGTGAAGACATTTATTTATTTATTTATTTATTTATTTATTTATTTATTTATTTATTTATTTATTTATTTATTTATTTATTTATTTATTTATTTATTTATTTATTTATTTATTTATTTATTTATTTATTTATTTATTTATTTATTTATTTATTTATTTATTTATTTATTTATTTATTTATTTATTTATTTATTTATTTATTTATTTATTTATTTATTTATTTATTTATTTATTTATTTATTTATTTATTTATTTATTTATTTATTTATTTATTTATTTATTTATTTATTTATTTATTTATTTATTTATTTATTTATTTATTTATTTATTTATTTATTTATTTATTTATTTATTTATTTATTTATTTATTTATTTATTTATTTATTTATTTATTTATTTATTTATTTATTTATTTATTTATTTATTTATTATTATAGTACATAATTTTACATAATTCAATAAGTCACTATAGCCGAGTGGTTGGGTGGTCGGAATTTCGAGTCGAGAGACCCAGGTTCGATCCCCAGGTGGCAGGCTCGTACGAATGGGTTTTTCAAAAAAAAATCCTTTGTACGAATTATATCGTTGGCTTAGACATAAAGACGGCGATGGGCACTGTCACGTTGTCCCGTAAATATCTTCGGTGGAAGGTGGGTCGAAGGGACTTAATTGTCTAAAGTAGACCTCTGTCTACCTCTGTATTGGGAATTGCGTGAAGACATTTATTTATTTATTTATTATTATTAAAGTTAAAAATACATAAAACGGGCAGTTGAGCCACATCCAGTTGCTTTATAACCAGTAATCAGTTCACTGGCTGGGTCTCTCCGATAGACAACAATAAAGCACTTCTCTAATGCTGAAATAGAATTTTCTGTGCGTTTGCAGCCTTACAGTGAAATTTTAAAGATTTTTGAGAGATGGCTAGGCGATATTTAAAGCGAACTTACTTATTTAAATATATAACCTGATAGCTTTGCCCTGCCTTCGTTTGGGGTTGCGGGTTCAAATCCCCTCGATGCAAACAAAGCATGTACAAAGTATATGGTTATTTATCAATTATATGAAATATTAATGAAATTTAACGTGAACTGTTGTAGAGAACAGTAAGTGCTGTGGTTTTCAGAGGTCCAAACATTTTTCCTGGTTTTCGATATGGCTTTTTCGGGACAGCGACTTTTTTGTGTGTCAATTGCAATATTTAATAAAAAATTGCAATATTTAATAAAAAATTGCAATATTTAATAAAAAATTGCAATATTTAATAAAAAATTGCAATATTTAATAAAAAATTGCAATATTTAATAAAAAATTGCAATATTTAATAAAAAATTGCAATATTTAATAAAAAATTGCAATATTTAATAAAAAATTGCAATATTTAATAAAAAATTGCAATATTTAATAAAAAATTGCAATATTTAATAAAAAATTGCAATATTTAATAAAAAATTGCAATATTTAATAAAAAATTGCAATATTTAATAAAAAATTGCAATATTTAATAAAAAATTGCAATATTTAATAAAAAATTGCAATATTTAATAAAAAATTGCAATATTTAATAAAAAATTGCAATATTTAATAAAAAATTGCAATATTTAATAAAAAATTGCAATATTTAATAAAAAATTGCAATATTTAATAAAAAATTGCAATATTTAATAAAAAATTGCAATATTTAATAAAAAATTGCAATATTTAATAAAAAATTGCAATATTTAATAAAAAATTGCAATATTTAATAAAAAATTGCAATATTTAATAAAAAATTGCAATATTTAATAAAAAATTGCAATATTTAATAAAAAATTGCAATATTTAATAAAAAATTGCAATATTTAATAAAAAATTGCAATATTTAATAAAAAATTGCAATATTTAATAAAAAATTGCAATATTTAATAAAAAATTGCAATATTTAATAAAAAATTGCAATATTTAATAAAAAATTGCAATATTTAATAAAAAATTGCAATATTTAATAAAAAATTGCAATATTTAATAAAAAATTGCAATATTTAATAAAAAATTGCAATATTTAATAAAAAATTGCAATATTTAATAAAAAATTGCAATATTTAATAAAAAATTGCAATATTTAATAAAAAATTGCAATATTTAATAAAAAATTGCAATATTTGTTAAGATTTTTAAATTTTTATAATTTTATTCTATGTTAGAATACACTCATTGTACATAATGAGAACTCTATAGAGTTCACATCTGCGTAAGGAGAATGGAGGAGCGAGGAGCAATTATCAAAGGCTCAAAATAAAAAAAAAGTTGTTAATCTTTGATGATGCCATAAGGGCGAAACCGACCAGGTATTTAAAGAAGAGTAATTTGTAGAATTACTAAAAGTGAACTTGTCTCTTTTTTTCCTTACAAACTGTAAAACATATCTATGTCAAGTTAAGTTGATGAGATACAGTATCTATTCAACTTAACTTGAGAGCGACTATTATTTTGTGCCTGAAATCTACGTTTGTTACATCTGCGAATGCCGGAGTTGTTCGGGTACAAGACACTGGGATTATTGCTTTGTTTTTGTAATATGAACGTTGTACATACTTAAACATACATATTTATACATCTTACATGTTACTCACTGTTGTCCATCAATGGATGATTGTTTTATTTTAATATATATCAAAGTACAATGTGTATCCAATGTTAATGTTTATTTGCTTTTATTTTACGAGTACATAATTTTAAATATGTTTAGGATTGCGCGTGCGTGGACTATTTTAATGGCACCAGCAGAATAACAGCGCTATGCTAAGAAACGTGTTCGAAAAATTCAAATGTCAACCCAAAGATGACGGGATAATCGTCTCCAAAATACAACATCTAAATACATCAGAGCTATGACAGGCAGCATTGTCTACGGTGTGTGGTATCTGGTAGAACAAAAGGAAATCCTCTTTACTCTGTAGTAGAATTTTACAGGCCATTATATATAACTTGATCACTAAGGCGAGAGTTCTGGGGTAATCGGAATTCGAGTCAAAAGAGTCGAGTTCGGTCCCAATAGATAGGCTCGTAAGAAAGGTTTTTTTAAATACCTTTCACAGGCCATTATATGTAACTCGATCACTAAGCCGAGTGCTTGGGTAATCGGAATTCGAGTCAAGAGAGTCGAGTTCGGTCCCAATAGATAGGCTCGTAAGAAAGGTTTTTTAAAAAAAAACTTATTCTCTAGACATCTATTTACCCTTGGATTGGGAATGGTGTGAAGATATTTTGTTTTCAGCCGTCACTAATATGTAACACAAGCCTAATTATTGATTGTAAAGAGGCGAGAAAAAACAGTGGAAGGAACCGAAAATTGCTCCATTGACTTTATGAATACACTTTCACAAATAAATTGTTTCTTCTCAGTATATAATGCAATAGCTTCCTTGTACCATGTGATTTTTTTTCTTAATATATTATACATATAATTATATATGTAAAATAACATGCTTCACGCATTTGCCAATACAGGGGTATCCAGGATACAGACAATTTAGTCCTTTCGACCTATATCTCACCGAAGTCTGTTTTGGAATTAGGTAACAGGTGGTGAACCTGCCGTCTTTATCTATCGATATAAACCATTCGTTTTGGAAATGGATGAAGATAAAAATCAAATTTTAAGTTAGTAACCAACATTTTTTCATCTTTTATCATATGAATCTGACGATAGCCGAGTGGTTGGGTGGTCGGAATTTCGAGTCGAGACATGTGTAATGAATTGCCTGTAGGCTGTCGTGGCTTCCTTGAATATTCTTTTTTCGCTTTTTATTTTCAGCCCTTTTATTCCATGTTTTATGTCTGAGTTGCTGAACTTATACGTGCCTAAGGTGCCTCGAATGAAAATAACATAAAGTACATCTCTCGAGTTCATTTTAAGTTATACCCAAAGAATTACTCTCACTCTCTCTCTTATTTTCTCACCCACTCTTATTCTCACAATAGGAAAGCTCTCCTATTTCATTCCTCTAAAGTTGCCAACGCGTTATGCAGTTTCTCTGTAATTGCTTTGAATCTACAGTTTATTACTTTATGCTTGTGAGGTTGTCAGTTAAAATGACTTTAAAACATGGTATTGCATTCTTCTTTAAAAGTATTATGTTCCGGAAAATAGAAGCGTAACGTTAGGAATGTTTCCGGTAAATATCTGTATTCGAGTGTATGTTCCATTTGTATCTCACAAACTGTATATTTGTTAAGATTTTTAAATTTTTACCTTTTATAAATTAAATTAAATCCATAATTAAATAAATCGTGGAGTACATACGAAACCGAATTTAGTCCTTTCGACCTATATCTCACCGAAGTCTGTTTTGGAATTAGGTAACAGGTGGTGAACCTGCCGTCTTTATGTCCAATCTATCGATATAAACCATTCGTTTTGGAAATGGATGAAGATAAAAATCAAATTTTAAGTTAGTAACCAACATTTTTTCATCTTTTATCATATGAATCTGACGATAGCCGAGTGGTTGGGTGATCGGATTTCAAGACGAGAGACCTGAGTTCGATCATAAAGTGGTAGGCTCGGTCTAATGGGTTTTTCAAAAAATCCTTTGTACGAATTATATCGTTGGCTTAGACATAAAGACGGCGATGGGCACTGTCACGTTGTCCCGTAAATATCTTCGGTGGAAGGTGGGTCGAAGGGTAAGTCCCTTTATTTGTCTAGACTGGACCTCTGTCTACCCCTGTATTGGGAATTGCGTGAAGACATTTATTTATTTATTATTATAGTACATAATTTTAAATATGTTTAGGATTGCGCGTGCGTGGACTATTTTAATGGCACCAGCAGAATAACAGCGCTATGCTAAGAAACGTGTTCGAAAAATTCAAATGTCAACCCAAAGATGACGGGATAATCGTCTCCAAAATACAACATCTAAATACATCAGAGCTATGACAGGCAGCATTGTCTACGGTGTGTGGTATCTGGTAGAACAAAAGGAAATCCTCTTTACTCTGTAGTAGAATTTTACAGGCCATTATATATAACTTGATCACTAAGGCGAGAGTTCTGGGGTAATCGGAATTCGAGTCAAAAGAGTCGAGTTCGGTCCCAATAGATAGGCTCGTAAGAAAGGTTTTTAAATACCTTTCACAGGCCATTATATATAACTTGATCACTAAGGCGAGAGTTCTGGGGTAATCGGAATTGAGTCAAGAGAGTCGAGTTCGGTCCCAATAGATAGGCTCGTAAGAAAGGTTTTTTAAAAAAAAACTTATTCTCTAGACATCTATTTACCCTTGGATTGGGAATGGTGTGAAGATATTTTGTTTTCAGCCGTCACTAATATGGTAACTTTAATACTTATACTAGCAACTAACTCAAGCCTAATTATTGATTGTAAAGAGGCGAGAAAAAACAGTGGAAGGAACCACAGTGTTTTAAGAAAATTGCTCCATTGACTTTATGAATACACTTTCACAAATAAATTGTTTCTTCTCAGTATATAATGCAATAGCTTCCTTGTACCATGTGATTTTTTTTCTTAATATATTATACATATAATTATATATGTAAAATAACATGCTTCACGCATTTGCCAATACAGGGGTATCCAGGATACAGACAATTTAGTCCTTTCGACCTATATCTCACCGAAGTCTGTTTTGGAATTAGGTAACAGGTGGTGAACCTGCCGTCTTTATGTCCAATCTATCGATATAAACCATTCGTTTTGGAAATGGATGAAGATAAAAATCAAATTTTAAGTTAGTAACCAACATTTTTTCATCTTTTATCATATGAATCTGACGATAGCCGAGTGGTTGGGTGATCGGATTTCAAGACGAGAGACCCGAGTTCGATCATAAAGTGGTAGGCTCGGTCTAATGGGTTTTTCAAAAAATCCTTTGTACGAATTATATCGTTGGCTTAGACATAAAGACGGCGATGGGCACTGTCACGTTGTCCCGTAAATATCTTCGGTGGAAGGTGGGTCGAAGGGTAAGTCCCTTTATTTGTCTAGACTGGACCTCTGTCTACCCCTGTATTGGAAATGTAGTGAAGATAGTTCTTGTTTTTATCATATGTAGATTAATGAGAAGAACAAAAACTATACCGTTTATGTACCAAACTACAACATTCGGCTCTATTCTCCCTGCATTTACAGTTTCTGCTTCAATCACTCACTGATTTCCCCACGCTCTTGTATGTAATTGAATTTGAATCATTCATTGCGCATTCAACTGCATTAAGCAGTTCTTTTGTAACTACCACCTACCAATAACCTACTATTTTAACAACGCAGCGTTCCAAAATTATAACAAAGACCTATTGTCGTGAGTTCCGAATTCGAATTCAATTAAATAAGTATGTTCTTACAGTAAATATCGTAGCTCTGTTAATAATGATTCAGTAAAAATTTTATACAGTACAGAAAAATAACTACATTATACCTAAAGAAATATTTGTTAATCGCTATGACCCATACATATTATTTGTTTATTTACTTACAATAAAAATATTAATAAATTTGGGTCATTTTTATTATTAAGCTTTTATAGAAAATTACCTACACGCCTTTTTTCACGCATAATACGTAGCGATTTTGGGAAAAGTCAGTACAAAGTCAAACAAGTAAAAATAACAATGGCATGACAGCAGTATAACCATATTAAAACAGTAAACTAACACTTAGAAAGAGCAAAAGGGAAATAATTGATAATAATAATAAATACCTACGTAGATAGGAACAACATCATATACATTTCTCTGTTCCCAAAGTAAGTACCTAAAGCACTTGTGTCATGGAAATAGAAAGGACGACGTTACCACAAACGCCCAGACCCGAGAAAATGTAGAAAAAGTGGTTTTTTCTCAGGTCCGGGAATCGCATCCGGGACCTTACAGATGGTGACACCTTCCCTACATTCAATCTTCTCCTTCTCTTTTCCAATACCTTAAAGATCGATACCATAAGAATGATAACAAAATCGACCCTATTGTGTCTCCATAGTCCGCTATGGTTTATGCATTAGCAGTCACATAACCATCATAAACTATTTACCTACTACCAAACTATGCCAAATAAATCCATTAAAATCAAATTAAATGTGCCAACCACAAATTCGTACATAAGTTTTTGAAAAAACCCATTGGTACGAGCCTGCCATTTTGGGGATCGTGCTCGGGTCTCTTGACTCGAAATTCCGACCACCAAACCAATCGGCTATCCTGATTTTTTAAAATTTTTACCTTTTATAAATTAAATTAAATCCATAATTAAATAAATCGTGGAGTACATACGAAACCGAACGCAGTCGAAACTTGCGATCAAGAAATACAACTCAGAACTCATAACGTTTACACATCCTAGCCATAAAATTACAAATACTTTCGAAATACGCATACGGAAGAAGAAAAATTTCTCAAAATTACAATTGTATTCCTCCTCAAAATACATCCATGTATTTTTATTGTAAATTTATTTTGTATCTCCGGATTCATAAAAATAAACGCCGGGAGTTGTAGTGCAATTCAAGAAAATGCGAACTAGAAAAATACTCAAGAAATGTTTATTCAACGTTGTTCATTCTTTTAACTAGCATCATATCTAGTACGTTCATACACAATGGCCTATAAAAGTCTCTTGCTTGATATAGGTGGGACGTATTGTTTTAATCGCCATATCGCCAAGCGAATTGGTGATCACTTTTTGACAGTGACACTTTTCAACTGCCGCTTATCACCGATCTGCTTATTTTGGTCTGGTACTATGTTTCGAAATAACCATCGGTCAGCATATTCTTAACCCTGTACCAGCACAGCCAAGATGCCAGATACGAGGGTTATAATTACATAGTTAGGGAAGTTATAATTATATAGAAGATATAATATAACTAGTTAATTCAATAGCCGAGTTGGTGGTACTGTCTTCCAAGCTGCGGGTTCGAATTCCGCCAAGGGCAAACATTTGTGCGATGAATATGTTTTTTTTTTGGTATTCGAATCATGGACGTTTATATGTATCTATAAATATTAATCGTTAGCTGGGACAGTAAGACGACTATAAGCTTAACACCTTGTCACGTTGTCCCAAATGGACTTCGGTGAAAAGTCGGTAGAGTACGTTGTCTAGACCTCTGTCTACCCCTGTATTGGGAATTGCGTGAAGATATTTATTTATTTATAATTTTTCATGTATTTACATGAAAAATTATTTAGAAAAAAAAAATGAAATCACGATAGCCGAGTGTTTGGTTGGTCGGAATTTCCAGTCAAGAGACCCGAGTTCAACGACCTATTGGTACGTGGTTATCATCTGGTGATCGAACTTGGGTCTCCACTCGAATCGATCACCCAATCACTCGGCTATTTGTGGCTACATTTAATATTAATCTGATGTATTATTGTTATTACAAATTAAGAAAGAAAGAAAATAATTTATTGGACTAGCATTAATACACAGACATACTAAAGAGCAACCAGTAATTAAACAAAATGTTGGAAATATATATATACACACATACACATACACACACAGCATTAGATACACATCAAAAACATATACATACTCGTATGTACATACAACCACCACCAGCACAAAACATATACATGTACATACATATCTGTTTTAATACCATACTACTAATTGGATATGTCTGAGTTAGATTCATCAATTAGTCAATAGATAATTATATGGTTATTGGCTCCAGATCAGTCGTAACACTTAGGTTTTACTGCGGCAGCTTACGCGATAGCTTAATGTTTTCGTGATAAGCCCCACGATGGCCATTAGCTCTTATTATTCAAACAGTTAGCCCTAACAAGGACTACAGTAAAATTTTACTTAGGATTAGAGAAAAGTTTAGAGAAGGTTGTTCAATTGTTATATAAAGATAAACGTAAGGAAGCTACCGCCATGTTTATACCTACGACAAACGGAGGCCGACACACAAATGTTTCTAAGAATTGTTTGGTATCGGCATAAAAAATATTATCATACACTTACTTTCCGAACGAGCAGCAGCGACTAAAGTGAGAGTTATCCGGTACTGCGATCACCTATGCGCTTAACAAGCGTGGCGATTGTGGCAAATCCACGTTTCGTGAGAGATCTATTTCCTGCAGTGGATTTTTACAGGTCGTTAAGTTAGTAAATGGATCCGGATATGGACTATATATGACTTGTGAAACAATGTGCTGTCGATAGAACATCAGCGTTGCAACAGTGGCAACATTGTTACAACGTTATGTTATTGCTGAGTCGGATGCTGTTATATTTATTTTATTTTGTTTTAGGAGTTCTAGTTGTTCGCTTTGCATTGAATTTTTTTCTATACGTGGGGAAATACCTAATGTGTACTCGATGAGGACGGATGATGACGGGTTCGCACCGACTAAAGCCCCACGGGCGAGACAGCCCCTCCTCAGAAGAGAATGGTTCCTCTCCCTCTCGCACCAGGCCGGAAGCGCCGGAACATGGACGCGTTTATCTCCTTTGCCTCCAATCCTAAGTGTGTGACGAACCCCACCGAGTCAGTCTACCACACTGGAAGTCATGGGGCTCAGGAAGGCGGGTGCTTGACGGGTGCTTGACGGGGCTTGAAGGAGGCCACCCGTCATTCCCCGGGGATTTGGACTTGGCTCAGGCCGACCATTAGTCCGCTAAGTTAGGCCAGCCATGTGGGTTCCTCTTGTAACACCGTGGGTACCTAAGACACGGTTACTAAGCCCCTCGGCCCCGACGAGGCGGCATCCCATTCGAGGGCCTTTGCACTGAACTGTAACTATCGTGAATTTTTATCGTTACATTTTTAGATATGCAAAATATCTTATTTGTTTTCTTTCACCACGTGGCCTATACATGAACGATGAATGTTAATTAATAATGAAAAAAAATATTTTAAATCTTTTCAAAAATATTTAATAGGTAATTAAGTAACTTATGCAGTACTGCAGGATAATAGCTTTACTCTCAAATGAAACTAAAGACTACTTTAAAGCAAGACTACACAAGCAAGAGTTACGATGAATCCGCCGAGGCAATAAAAACGCATTCGCAACCCGGCGAGACAAAGTGTTTTGTTAACGTTAGGCTACTTTTACACATGCTGAACGGTTTATTGAATAATAAATATTACAAAAAATATCTTCACGCTATTCCCAATACTGGGTTAGACAGACCTCTTAATTAAGTTTCGACCCATCTTTCAACAAAGACATTTTTGGTATAACGTGACAGGCGGTGAGCCCGTCGCCATCTATATGTCCAAGCTAACGATATAAATCGTTCATTTGTTTTGTACGAGGCTATCACCAAGGGATTGAACTTTGGGCTCTGGACTCGATTTCCAATCAACCAACCGGTTACTACTGATAGATTGACTGTTGCTCTTAAGCTTTTGAGATAAAAGCCTAAGAGCAACGGCAAATATTCTCTCTGTTTCTCTATTTTTTAGATTTTCCGAAATCGCCACGCTTGGCAAGCGAGTTGGCGATCGTAGTACAAGGAACTCACACATGTTACGCTACTGTCCATCATTGGTTCGCTGAGTTTTGGGTATTTTAAAAACTTTTTCCCAAAGTATAACACTTTTACAATACCCATGTGTAGAAAGGGGGTGCTAGATTCTTTTTCCCTAACCACAAGGCACCAATAAATGTTACATAATATCAAATAATAAACAATTACTTATATTTTATTATCTGCGCTATTACAAAGAATTTAAGTGGCAGTGAAATTTCGAGCCGTTAAAGTTCAGTGACGTAATTGTTAATTTTACGACTAGTGTTAAAAACGAGGCAACAGGGCATAAATTTAAGATGTACTTTGAATGTTTATTGCCAGTTCGTAAGATATTTTTAAGCTGCATATTTATATGGCATGATTATGTTAATGATAATTAAAAAAGTATTATTTTTATTAGGATATCGTAAAATTGAATCACCCTACGACATTCTAGTGGTTGGATGATCGGAATTAGAATTAGTAAGCCTAAGTTCATTTCGTAGGAGTGGCATTAAGTTTTTTGAAGGTTATGTACAATTTATGTCAAAAGTTGGATATTGAAAATCGACGATCCCATTCTTTGTCTGCCCCGTTGTTCGCAAACGCGGAGACTGTATTCAAAAATAATATTTAAAGTATAATTTAGCTCGTATTATAGACAAGTGGTTCGATGAACGGAATTTGAATCAAGAGGAGGTAGGCTCGTATCAATGGGTTTTTCAAAACTTATTTGCGACTTATATCGTTGGCTTCGACATAATTACGGCGACCGGCTCACCACCTGTTATGTTGTCCCAAAACTACTTAATTGTCTAGACCTTTGTCTTCTCCAGAACAAGGGAATGGCGTGAAGATATTGGTATTCTTTGTTTGTCTGTCTGAGAGAAACGTTTCTCCGTGGATGTCTGCATGATGCCACTAAGTTTAGCAAGCCTTTTGTCGCGGGATTACCATCTCAAAACATACCAAATTCTGAAGCAGACCCTTGAAGAGTAGCATCTAAGATGCAGGCGTATGGTGTCATCATCGATAGTCCACATGCCAAGCATACCGATTATGACAAATCTTTCTTTTGGGAGAGGCATATTTCCATTTATAGGCAAGTAGTAACGATGCCTCAAGGTCACAGTATATTCTTACCTCGCTCTTTCTTACCGTCAGTTCGATAAGATGCCTCAAAGGGAACAAATAGCCTTGAAGATGCCATGGGCTACCGGCGAAGCACTCGATTTGTCGGTAGCCCAAGGGCTACCGACGAATCGGGTGCTTTCACATGGAAATTTCAACATAAGGTTACAAATGCATCGTCTCCCCCGAGCCCTAAGTACGAACGTCTCATAGCCAACAATTACACTGACTCTACCTTTCAAACCGGAACACAACATTTGTTATACAGTCAGTCAATTGTCATATCGGATTTCCGGGACCGGCGGCGCGAAATCTTACAGTCCACAAATTTTTTACCAAGCACAATGAAAGAAGTGTAACTTTAGTAATCAAAACTATAGTTGGAAACAAGGATAATACGTAAAGCTGCATTCAAAAAAAAAATACATACATAGATAGGCATAGCATAAGCATATAAAGGTATTGCATTGCATTTAATATTATACTTTTCTACTACTACTACTTTTCTTTAAAAATATAAGGCTAAAGTTCAGTAGATTCATGGGCAATGGCAACTTAGGCATGAGGTATCTTGTCCATGATCGGTTTTACGCTTTTATACCGGTCTTGAGCTAAATTGAAATTGATTGGTTTGTCTTGGGAAATATTTCATAGAGATTAATCGCTTGTCGAAATTAACGGAAGATTGATTGATTGATAACACTGGCAATAAGTAATTTTTAATTTGGGTAGTGCCCGGGTGACCAATATACGTTTTGGTAAGTAATTGGGGGCGCTTAAAATATTTTTTTCCCATTCCATCCCTCCACCAATCCAAACTTTTTTTATTATTTATGTATTGTTATACTTATGTCAATAAATCAGTTTCCATTAGGTCAATGTTTTACAGTTGTAACTGAATTAGATAAAAAGTAATCAGTATTTCAGACGACAGAGAATATAAGTATAATAGTAAGATACATTTATAAGATTTGCACGTTAAAGAAGGATAGTGTTCGACTAAAAAAGGAATTTAGATACATTGATCTACATACATATTCTCAATATTAGGGTATACAGACAGAGTTCTAGATCATTAATCGAATCGAAACCGGTGAAATGTTGCTCGAAAGGACTCGAGCCACATTTCACCGGAGCCTATTAATGATATTGGATAACATGAGGAAAATAAATAGAAATGTTGCAAAGGGAATAATTCAATACCGATCAGCAACATTCTCGGTTCTTGTGACTGTTTGTCTATATGTGTAGAAATATTATTATAATATTTCCATGTACAATTTCGCACGCAAAAACAATAAATTGCTAGTATTCTTTTAAAAAAAATAAAATAAAAAAATAAATGGCGTATGATACCCGGTCCGAAGAGAAGTAGAGCATCACTTCTGTTCGGACCGGGTAACATACGCCAATACTTCAATACTTGCAATAACTCTACAGATTTCACCATTACTTATACACATGTACTCTACTCGACACCAGGCAACCAATGCCACAAATACGCGACACGTGTTTTGCCTCAAAACAAGGAGTTAACAAGCGGATACGAAGTTCGATCGAGCGAGAGATCGATGAGTCTCTCGTGAATTCTGCAGAAATTCATAATAACATTTCTTTAATAAATAATTTTCGCAAAGTATTAATTTTAATCTGCTGTGTAAAGCTGTTTTGTTATGCTATGCTGTGCAGACACCTCGCACTTTAAATGCTGCTGCCCTTGCCGGTCTGCTGAAGGTTGGACTGGTATTTTTTAAGATAATTATCTCGCCATCAGTAGCTATTATTATATCGCGTAAAACTGCTGAAAATATGCAAATGGTCTGTCGAATGTAATCTTTTATGCATATATCAGGGCCGCAATGCTTTGCTATATGTTGAAGTAACGATTGGTCTTAAGGGATCTGTATGATCTTTTATTACATTGGATGATAATTTTGGGGACTTCAAGCAGTTCTTAATTCAACTTTTCAGTAGGCTCTAACTGATTGACAATTAGGATGGTGACATGTATGCCAGATCCGGCCACATTTCGTTGAACTGACAACCGTCGGGAAAGACAAGTTCTCGAGTTGCAACCTCGTACATGCAAAACAGTGTAGAACAACCCCGCCATATGATGGAGTGAGGATCTGCACACCATTGCGGAAAGACGACGGGTGCAGATGGCACAGGACCGCTCTATGTGTAATTTTTGGGGGAAGCCAATGTTTAGCAGTGGACTTCTTATAGGCTGTTATGATGATTATGATGAGATATTTAGGTACTATAAATTATAGACTCATGCATTTAATT
>JAGSMR010000077.1:132500-257500 GCA_029286605.1 Sericinus montela | reverse complement strand
CTTTATTCTGTTCTTAACCATAAGTCGGATGCCGCACTAAATTAGGTATTTCCTCGGCACTCAATACACAAAAAAAGCAAAAAACGTGTAAATGCTACAGTACCGAATTGTAAATTCAACAGACAAAGTGCAGCGCAGTAATGTCAATTTGTATTTCGTCCACGTCTTGCTGGGGTGTTCTAAATTCGAATTTGTCCTTCCAGATTCACAGGCACACATTTACGCTGCAAATTGAACGGAACACGTCTAAAGCTAAGACAATTACGGAGTTACAACAACGGCTTAGCCTACAACGTTTTGTTATAGTGTTTGTGGTAATAGTCTAGCAATATTCAATTAATAAAATTATCATTATAAGATTTACAATAGCCAAGTGGTAAGGTGATCGGAATTCGAGTCAGTAAATCCCCAGTTCGATACCTATGGCTCGCAGCAATGGATTTTATAAAAAAAATTTATGTACTATTTATATTGTTGGCTTGGACATAAATACGGCATCGGGCTCACCACCGGTCACGTTGTCCCAAAAACATCTACGGTCGAAGGTAGGTCGAAAGGAGTTAATTGTCTAGACCTACGTCTACCCATGTATTGGGAATGGTGTAAAGATATTTATTTATTATTTATTTTCATTTATTTTAACAACATCATCATAACGGCCTGTAAATGGTTCACTGTAGCCTGTAAATGGTTCATAGGCTTCCCTCGTACAACGCCAGAGTTTAATCGCCACGCTTGTCAAGCGGATTGGCGATCGCGGTACTAGACACCTCGCACCTTAGACGCTGCTGCCCATCACCGGTCTGCAGAATTTGAGTCTAGTATTTTGTTGGTAGCCAATTGCATTTTCGAGATGTATCCCTCAGTGGCCTCTTACGACACATAGGAGAAGAAAGGCGGTGGAACATTATGACGACGTAACCATGTGACGACTTGCAAAATGGGAAGTAAATGGATGCCGGTGGCTGAGCTTTTTTTATGGAATTTTTTTGGGGGAGGCTTAAATTCAGCAGTGGATTCTTGATAGGCATTAAAGAAGAAAAAGAAGAAGAATAAACATACAGCCACATATATACGGCATCCACATGCTTTTGGCTGCAAAAGTGGAAAAGCAGTCGATGGATTTATTTGAAATTCGGACGGATGTTTTTTTTCGCATATAGACGGGAATGAGAAATATTTTCATTAAAATTTAGCTATAAAAATATGTAATTTGTTTTGTCAATTGTCATGGTAACCGACGTAATTGTGGCTGCATGGTCAAGTGGTGTACACACCTGTTTTCATGGTGTCGCCAGCTCTGAGGACCCGGGTTCCAATTCCGGTTGGCTCAGTGTAGAAAATACTTTTTCTGTATTAATAAATTTTCTATATTAATGAAGTCACGATAGAAAAGTGGTTTGGTGGTCGGAATTTCGAGTCAAGAGACCCGAGTTCGATCCTCAAGTTGCAGGCTCGTTTAACCAATGGGTTTTTCAAAACTTATGTACGAATTATATCGTTGGCTTGGACTTAAAAACGGCAACGGGTTCACCACTGTCACGGTGTCCCGAAAATATCTTCGGTGGAAGGTGGGTCAAAGGGACTTAATTAGCTAGACTAGACCTCTGTCTACCCCTGTATTGGAAATTGCGAGAAGATATTTATTTATTATATTTTTATCCTGCTTTATTCTGTTCTTAACCATAAGTCGGATGCCGCACTAAATTAGGTATTTCCTCGGCACTCAATACACAAAAAGCAAAAACGTAAATGCTACAGTACGGAATTGTAAATTCAACAGACAATGTGCAGCGCAGTAATGTCAATTTGTATTTCGTCCACGTCTTGCTGGGGTGTTCTAAATTCGAATTTGTCCTTCCAGATTCACAGGCACACATTTACGCTGCAAATTGAACGGAACACGTCTAAAGCTAAGACAATTACGGAGTTACAACAACGGCTTAGCCTACAACGTTTTGTTATAGTGTTTGTGGTAATAGTCTAGCAATATTCAATTAATAAAATTATCATTATAAGATTTACAATAGCCAAGTGGTAAGGTGATCGAAATTCGAGTCAGTAAATCCCCAGTTCGATCCCTACGGCTCGCAGCAATGGATTTTATAAAAAAAATTTATGTACTATTTATATTGTTGGCTTGGACATAAATACGGCATCGGGCTCACCACCGGTCACGTTGTCCAAAAATATTTTCGGTGGAAGGTGGGTCAAAGGGACTTAATTGTCTAGACTAGACCTCAGTCGACCCCAGTATTGGGAATTGCGTGAAGATATTTATTTATTTATTTATTTATTTATTTATTATTTATTTTCATTTATTTTAACAACATCATCATAACGGCCTGTAAATGGTTCATAGGCTTCCCTCGTACAACGCCAGAGTTTAATCGCCACGCTTGTCAAGCGGATTGGCGATCGCGGTACTAGACACCTCGCACCTTAGACGCTGCTGCCCATCACCGGTCTGCAGAATTTGAGTCTAGTATTTTGTTGGTAGCCAATTGCATTTTCGAGATGTATCCCTCAGTGGCCTCTTACGACACATAGGAGAAGAAAGGCGGTGGAACATTATGACGACGTAACCATGTGACGACTTGCAAAATGGGAAGTCAATGGATGCCGGTGGCTGAGCGTTTTTTATGGAATTTTTTTGGGGGAGGCTTAAATTCAGCAGTGGATTCTTGATAGGCATTAAAGAAGAAAAAGAAGAAGAATAAACATACAGCCACATATATACGGCATCCACATGTTTTTGGCTGCAAAACTGGAAAAGCAGTCGATGGATTTATTTGAAATTCAGACGAATGTTTTTTTTTCGCATATAGACGCGAATGAGAAATATTTTCATTAAAATTTAGCTATAATAATATGTAATTTGTTTTGTCAATTGTCATGGTAACCGACCGTAATTGTGGCTGCATGGTCAAGTGGTGTACACACCTGTTTTCATGGTGTCGCCAGCTCTGAGGACCCGGTTTCCAATTCCGGTTGGCTCAGTGTAGAAAACAGTTTTTCGGTATAATTAAATTTTCTATATTAATGAAGTCACGATAGAAAAGTGGTTTGGTGGTCGGAATTTCGAGTCAAGAGACCCGAGTTCGATCCCCAGGTGTCAGGCTCGCACCAATGGGTTTTATAAAAACTTATGTACGAATTATATCGTTGGCTTGAATATGAAGACGGCAATGGGCTCACCAACTGTCCTGTTGTCCAAAAATATCTTCGGTGGAAGGTGGGTCAAAGGGACTTAATTAGCTAGACTAGACCTCTGTCTACCCCTGTATTGGAAATTGCAAGAAGATATTTATTTATTTATTTTAATATAAATTCATACATAGATAGGAACAATATCACATACATTGCTTTGAATCCAAAGTCAGAAGCTTAAGCACTTGTATTATGGAATCAGAAACAACGAAAATCCCACAAATACAAAGTCCCGAGAAAATGTAAAAAAAAGTAAATTATTACATTCACCCGATCGGGAATCGAACTCGGGAGCTCAGTGCCGACGACACCTTGACAAGCGGTATGTACGCTACATATCCACGGCGGTCGTCATATTAATATATTCTCGTCTGGTTGGGTTTAACTACTTATAAAAATAAAAATACGATAAAAGAAATATAACATTTTTAGATATTACTTTAAATATTTTAAATTATTATTTATTTTAAATATATTTTTTTATTTATTTTATTTATTAGTATGGGTATTTATTATATTTTCTCGTCTAATTGGGTTTTTATACACATAAAAATAAAAATAAATAAAATAAATAAAGATATACGTTATAGTATATTAATTATAAAATATATACGTAATAGATCCTAATACATAAAAATAATAAATATTAAGACCCAACCAGAAGCCCTTGACAGGGGAGACCTGACGGCCGAGGGTTAGGGCGACAGGGAGAGAAACCGGCGGACGATGCGGGCTGTATCGAGGAGCACCGCTTTTGAACTTGGAGCGGTGCGTCACGAAGTCCCAGTCGCCTCAGATGTTCAGAGAGGCTGACTGGAATTAACCCATTCGCAGAAACAACTATAGGAATAATATCAGCGGGCACACCACCCCACATGTCGTTATATATTAGTTATTATTATTATTATTTCACGAGTCACGATAGCCGAGTGGTTGAATTTCGGGTCGAGAGACCCGAGTTGGATCCCCAGGTGTCAGGCTCGCACCAATGGGTTTTATAAAAACTTATGTACGAATTACATCGTTGGCTTGAATATGAAGACGGCAACGGGCTCACCAACTGTCCCGTTGTCCAAAAATATTTTCGGTGGAAGGTGGGTCGAAGGGACTTAATTGTCTAGACTAGACCTCTGTCTACCCCTGTATTGGGAATTGCGTGAAGATATTTATTTATTTATTTTACTATTTAAATAATATTATAGTTTAGATATTATTTTAAAGATTAGATATTATTATTATTATTAAAAATATAAATGTAAATATAAAAGTATAGTCTGTAGTCTATCCGCCACAGCCACACTCCTTAGTGGCATGTTCCATTCATATGTAAAACAGGACCGTTCGATTCGAACACGGCAGCTAGCATTGAGTGGATTACTGAATAATGGGAGCGTGTAATGGAGATCATTTAAATTTTCGATTCAGAATTCGTGTAGGGACCCAATTTATAAATAACTAGTTTCCACCCGAGGCTACGCTTGCGTATTTTGATAATAAAAAAGTACCCTGTCGTTCCTCACGCCTCAGACTCATAAAATCTAATCACAAATGGCTTAGCAGATCAGTAGTGGAAGATACATTCACACAGATAATAAACGGACAGACAGACAGTTAAAAATTAATGGGCATACTGTCATTATTGAAGAGTATTACGACCCGATAGCGTACTTGGCAGTGGCTCTGCTTTCTTATATCACAGTTATGAATTCGAATCCCACCAGGGGCAAAGATTTGTGTAATGTATTTGATTGTTTGTACTAAATTCTTGGATGTTTATATGAATCAGCTAAATACTCTAAAATCAGCGTTATTAAAAAAGTAACCGATTTAAATATATTTATAAATAAAATAAATAAACATCTTCACGCAGTTCCCAATATAGGGGTAGACAGAGGTCTAGTCGACACAATTATGTACCTTCGACCCACCTTCCACCGAAAGATATTTTCGGGACAACGTGACAGGTGGTGAGCCCGTCGCCGTCTTTATGTCCAAGCCAACGATTTAATTCGTACATAAGTTTTTGAAAAACCCATCGGTACGAGCCTGCCACCTGGGGATCGAACTCGGGTCTCTTGACTCGAAATTCCGACCACCTTAGCACTCGACTATCGTGACTGTTAATATATTTATCATTTATAATTTGTTATGTATTAGCTTCCCTGTAAAAGGTTGCCGATGTCTTTTATCTAAAACTGTTTAAGGCTAACAATTCCACCATACTTCTTCTTCATCATCTTCATCTTCGCGTTACTCTAACGGTTTAGGCAGCGCACGCCAGGATAGTTCTAAAAGGGAAAGAATTTTTCGACTTGATCCTTAACATATTACGTTATGGTAACATAACACAAAATCTTTTCATGTAGTACCCTGTGTGTTATTCTGATGTCTGATCTGATTGCTGTACAGTAAAATGGGGACAAGCTCACGTCCTAAAATTAGCTCCGGCGAAACGTCGGTCGAAAAGAATAAATTGGTTAGACCTCTTACTACTCCGTTATAAAAAAATACATATATAGTTAGGGACAAAATCATATACATTGCTCCGATACCAATGTAAGATGCTGTACTGATTGCTGTACAGTAAAATGGGGACAAGCTCACGTCCTAAAATTAGCTCCGGCGAAACGTCGGTCGAAAAGAATAAATTGGTTAGACCTCTTACTACTCCGTTATAAAAAAATACGTATATAGTTAGGTACAAAATAACATACATTGCTCCGATACCAATGTAAGATGCTATACTGATTGCTGTACAGTAAAATGGGGACAAGCTCACGTCCTAAAATTAGCTCCGGCGAAACGTCGGTCGAAAAGAATAAATTGGTTAGACCTCTTACTACTCCGTTATAAAAAAATACATATATAGTTAGGGACAAAATCACATACATTGCTCCGATACCAATGTAAGATGCACTTGTGGTATGGGTATCGGAAACAACGAAGTCAACATAAACGGCCAGACCAGAGAAAACGTAGAAAAAGTGGTTTTCCTACATTGACCCGACCGGGAATCGAACCCGGGACCTCGAGATGGCGACACCTTGAAAACCAGTGCTTACGCCCCTTGTCCACGGAGGTCGTCAAAGGTTGTTGGGAGTAAATAAATAAATGAATAGGTAGATAGGGACATATACATAACATGTACACATATATACACTGTGTTGCTTTGATCCCTTTGAGCACTTGGTTATGGAATCAGAGACAACAAAGATACCACCGGGACCCGAAACAATAAATAACAAGTGTTTATTTTTAACATTGACTCATCGGGGAATCGAACCTCAGAGCTGGCGATACTATGAAAACCGGTCGAGGTCGCTTAAAATGTATGAAGTTAAACAAAAATAGGTGAAGTGTCTTATGTTTTTTCATGTTAAAAATGCACTGCAGGATGAAGGTTTCTCCTGATCTTGAAAGATTTACAAATAACGCTATGCTTGGCAAGCGGATTGGCAATCAAAGTACCGGACAACCAGACAACACAGCACTAGTTATTGCTGTCCATCACCGGTTTCTTAAACATTTTTTTAGTCATGATAGCTGAGTGGTTGGGAGATAGAAATTCGAGGCTAGAGATTTGTCTTCGAATCCCAGGTGCGAGGCTCGTAAAAATGTTTTTTTAAATTAATGCAGAAATTGCTGTATAGCAATAAGGCTGCTTTTTGTTATCCTTCTGTAATTTGTTTGTCTTAACTTGATGTCAATAAAGCATATCGTATCGGATTGTATATATCTATATAAGTATAGACTACTGCTGGCTTTGGTACTAAGATAGCGATATGCTAAAACCTTTCTCGGTATCTCAAAAAAGCTTCGGTGAAAGGAGGACCGAAAAGATTTCATTTTCTAGACTGTGTACTCTATATTGATACAATGCGGGAAGAAAGACTTAATAAAAATATCTTCACCCCATTCCCTATACTGCGGTATACAGAAGTCTAGACAGTTACATTTTTTTTACCCACCTTCCACCAGACATTTGTTGGGACAACGTGACAGGTGGCAAGGATGTCGCCGTTTAAATGAGTCCGACTAGTTAGAGCAACAAAATCTTATATTTTCCTTTATGTGGTTTTTCGCGAACACCTGATCCAGCAAAACTAAATTATCCTCATTATACATCTCAGCGCCACACAGTTCTATAATCCGGTAATCCGCTTAATACTTGCGACCGTTTCACACCAAACGTGCCTGTTTTACATATGAATCGGATTTACGTATATTCAGCACAGAAGCAGTTGCCGGGAACTCGGACGACTGTTCCGGACTTTATTACAGTTGGCATCGCGTCTTCAGAAATGTTATTCCATGCATGATCGTAGATATAAACTCGTACATACATAGACAGGGACAACATCACATACATTGCTCTGATCTCAAAGTAAGTAGCGTAAGCAATTGTGTTACGGAATCGGAAACAACGAAACCACAAACACCGAGACACCCGAACCCGAGAAAATATAGAAAAACTGTTTACGTTGACCCGACTGGGAATCGAACGACCAATCTTATCAAACGAACATTGTCAAATTATGTGAATAGATACAGATTTGTAATGTAATGTAAGAAACGCTTTGAGATCTACCAATGCTAATAATCAGAGATCTTTACAATGTTGTCCAAATTTAAACGGAGCTTAAATTATTAAAACTTTCTAAAGACATTACTTATTAAAAAATTAAAAACGGCCCGACTACTCGATATCCGAGTTGGTGCGATTCCCGCGAGCACGTTGGCAGTAGTTTGGGTATGTTAAGCGAATAACTAAATTTGGAACACCATGTGAGCTTTTTGCGCGAAGAAAGACTGGGCTAAGAGTACTCGGATACCTTTTTTATACGTGGGGTTATACCTAACCTTTTCCTAGTGGCAAGGAAGGGTGATGTCAAGCTCGCACCGACTAAAACCCCACGGTGTTTCTCCATCGCCATATGTTGGCAGGGCCACGGGAACGATTTTGCACACGGACATGGACCTCCTTCGCCTTCAAACCCACATGGGCTACGAATCCCATAGAGTAGCCACCCGAAGGCTGGGGCTTAGGAAGGCACTGGCCCATCCGTTTACCCACGACGGATCTGGAATTTGACGCCACTGCCGACCACACTTCGGCGGCGGAGGACAGAGAGAGAGAGTGCCTCGCAATACCGACACTCCTTCCCCCCCGCGGCCCCACCTAAGCCGCATCAGCGGTACGACCCCGACAAGACTAGGGTTTTAATTGTATGTTATAAACTAAAGTACTAGTACAGAGTTCAGCAAAGGTTTGAAAATGGCAAAGGGCACATAGAAATGGCGCGATACTCACCTTGAATGATATCAGTCTAAAACTGAGTAGACCATTGACAGGCGACTGGGTCTAAGGTACGAGGTGTCTGCTACTACTGCGCTTGCCACTGCAAGTCCTCCTCACACAAAGGCCGGCACAGATGCGTTGCTTATGCCTCTGGTATTGCGGATGTTCATGGATGGCGGTAATCACTTACCATCACGGGAGCCACCTGCTCGTTTGCCTCCCTTCTTACAAAAAAATAAAAACACAGATGTCAGTCTGTCTTGCAGTGGACTTTTGCAACCGCTAAGTCGTTTAGTTCGAAGAACTGCCATACATCACCGATGGCAACGAAGTTACGCAGATAGCCAGATTTATAATTGAGCAAATATTAGAAAAAAAGTTACGATAGCCGAGGGGTTGGGTGATCGGTATTCGGGTCAAGAAACCCGAGTTCCATCTTCAGGAGGATGAATCGTACCAATGGGATTTTTCGAAACTTATGTACGGTTTATAGCTGCCCAGTTTCGGGAATGGAAAAAATTAAATCTCGAATATATAATAATGACTAAGCCTAGGCTTACATAGTTCACTAATGACTTCTTGTTGAATTTGTATGTTAATAGTTACCTTTATCTCTGTAGCGTAATTACGACCTCGTTAGTTCAGTTTCATATAGCTACATTCATTGTCTTAATTTTTTTTAGATTCTGGACTACAAATTAATATATTTTTGATACTAGTTATTAAACAATAATATTTGTAATGTATGTTTATAGAATATTTTTAAAATAATATTTTAAATCCATCTAATGTTCTTATATTATTATTATTATTTGGTTCTGAATTCTAAACTACTGAATATGCAAATTTTATTGATTTGAAAGCATATAAGTTATGCTGAACTTTTTTTTATTAAAATAAAGAAATATTTTGTTTTAAATTCCAACTGACACGAGCGGGATTCGAACCCGCGACATTTCCCGTATTTAACTTTAGGCTTGGAGTTAAGTACGCATCAGTGGATTTTTTTCAAATTACAGCTTAATATTCATGACTTGACAGCCAGAAAGCATTAATAAGATGACGCCAACTAATTTACTATGCAATTTTTATTGATTTAAAAGCTTGCAAGTTATACTGGATTGACTGTTATTAAATTAAAGAGAAAAAAAAGATTTTTCTCATTAATTTAAAGACTATGGAAATTTAAATAAATAATAATTAAAAAAATTAAAAACACACTTTTTATAGAAAACCGAACTAAAAAATAGAAAATAAATTTAAATTAAGAATAGTGTTAAAATTTTTATAGAACTTTTATAGAAAACCGAACTAAAAAATAAATTTAAATTAACAATAGCGTTAAAATTTTCAATAAATATAAATTAATAATAGTGTGAATAGAAAAATTATTTTATTTTAAAAAAGCGTGTTTAATTCATCTTAGAGGATTCCTGAAACAAAAACAATAAAATAAAAAAGTACGGTCACTTATCCTACACAAACACGTTTCACATAAAATAATGCACTATCTCCGCTATTGAGAGATAGGTCTGTTATGACTTCAGTTTCCAACATATGTTGATCTTCGGGATATACGTGCGCTGATCAATTGGTGTTAAGAATAAGAGTTCATGATACAAAAGTCACTTCAGATTTATGAAGTAGCGTGCATCGTAAAGTTTAAAGGGTGAAGAATTGCGTGATAATTGGGCGCTTGAATTTTTATAATATGCTTTGGACTTCCTCTTTGAAGATGATTTATAGTCGTCTATATAGAGACCAGCATTTTTGTATTAGCTCACAAAGAACAAGTTGAAACCATAAAATGTAGTAAAAAATTTCTGTCTAATTTTGATCAAGAGCTGTAGTAGCCTAGTGTCAGGGCACTAGTGTTAAGAAGACCAAGGTTTGATCCTCGATCAGGCACTTCTAAATTTATTAACAGCAATTTTAGATGCCTAAATGAGTATGATATTAGCGGTGAAGAAAAAAATTTTGAGGAAACCTGCGAGTGTGAGAATAATTAAAAAAAAAAAAAAAAAAAAAAAAAAAAAAAAAAAAAAAAAAAAAAAAAAAAAAAAAAAAAAAAAAAAAAAAAAAAAAAAAAAAAAAAAAACAAGGACAAGACAAAAAATCAATTAGTCACGATCGCAAAGGTTGGGTGATCGGTATTCGGGACAAGAAACCCGAGGTCGATCTCCAGGCGGTCGGCTCGTGCCAATGGGATTTTTCGAAACTTATGTACGGTTTATAGCTGCCCAGTTTCGGGAATGGAAAAATTAAATCTCGAATATATAATAATGACTAAGCCTAGGCTTACATAGTTCACTAATGACTTCTTGTTGAATTTGTATGTTAATAGTTACCTTTATCTCTGTAGCGTAATTACGACCTCGTTAGTTCAGTTTCATATAGCTACATTCATTGTCTTAATTTTTTAGATTCTGACTACAAATTAATATATTTTTGATACTAGTTATTAAACAATAATATTTGTAATGTATGTTTATAGAATATTTTTAAAATAATATTTTAAATCCATCTAATGTTCTTATATTATTATTATTATTATTATTATTATTATTATTATTTGGTTCTGAATTCTAAACTACTGAATATGCAAATTTTATTGATTTAAAAGCTTGCAAGTTATACTGATTGACTGTTATTAAATTAAAGAGAAAAAAAAAGATTTTTCTCATTAATTTAAAGACTATGGAAATTTAAATAAATAATAATTAAAAAAAATAAAAAACACACTTTTTATAGAAAACCGAACTAAAAAATAGAAAATAAATTTAAATTAACAATAGCGTTAAAATTTTCAATAAATATAAATTAATAATAGTGTGAATAGAAAAATTATTTTATTTTAAAAAAGCGTGTTTAATTCATCTTAGAGGATTCCTGAAACAAAAAAAAAAAAAAAAAAAAAAAAAAAAAAAAAAAAAAAAAAAAAAAAAAAAAAAAAAAAAAAAAAAAAAAAAAAAAAAAAAAAAAAAAAAAAAAAAAAAAAAAAAAAAAAAAAAAAAAAAAAAAAAAAAAAAAAAAAAAAAAAAAAAAAAAAAAAAAAAAAAAAAAAAAAAAAAAAAAAAAAAAAAAAAAAAAAAAAAAAAAAAAAAAAAAAAATAATGCACTATCTCCGCTATTGAGAGATAGGTCTTTTATGACTTCAGTTTCCAACATATGTTGATCTTCGGGATATACGTGCGCTGATCAATTGGTGTTAAGAATAAGAGTTCAGGATACAAAAGTCACTTCAGATTTATGAAGTAGCGTGCATCGTAAAGTTTAAAGGGTGAAGAATTGCGTGATAATTGTGAGGAAGGGCGCTTGAATTTTTATAATATGCTTTGGACTTCCTCTTTGAAGATGATTTATAGTCGTCTATATAGAGACCAACATTTTTGTATAAGCTCACAAAGAACAAGTTGAAACCATAAAATGTAGTAAATAATTTCTGTCTAATTTTGATCAAGAGCTGTAGTAGCCTAGTGTCAGGGCACTAGTGTTAAGAAGAACAAGGTTTGATCCTCGATCAGGCACTTCTTAATTTATTAATAGCAGTTTCAGATGCTTAAATGAGTATGATATTAGCGGTGAAGAAAAAAAAATTTCTGTCTAATTTTGATCAAGAGCTGTAGTAGCCTAGTGTCAGGGCACTAGTGTTAAGAAGAACAAGGTTTGATCCTCGATCAGGCACTTCTTAATTTATTAACAGCAGTTTCAGATGCCTAAATGAGTATGATATTAGCGGTGAAGAAAAAAATTTTGAGGAAACCTGCGAGTGTGAGAATAATTAAAAAAAAAACAAGGACAAGACAAAAAATCAATTAGTCACGATCGCAAAGGTTGGGTGATCGGTATTCGGGACAAGAAACCCGAGGTCGATCTCCAGGCGGTCGGCTCGTGCCAATGATTTTTTTAAAAAGCTTATGTACACTTTATACATCGTTGGCTCTTACTTAAAAATGGCAACAGACATCATCTGTCTCTTTGTCCCAAAAAAGTACCTTCGGTGAAAGGTGAGTCGAATGGACGTTCTCTATCCTCTCTACTATCCCAGACTTCTGTATATCCCATCATTGCGAATGAAGTGATGAACAAGTGAAGTCATTCAACTCGCATTGGAGCAGCGTGGCGGAATTTCATCTGCTCTATTCTTCAAAAACAGTTTAGAAGATCTTTGCACAGCTGTTTTACAAGCTGCTAGTTATTTTTTTTAAAACTTTTATTTTTGTCTAATATATTTCGATAAAGTTAATCCCACCATATGCCGATAATTGAGCTGGGATGTTAAACCATTTTTCTATCATTTTCCAAAAAAAAAAATCTCTCAATTACAGATTCTAAATATTCTTATTATAAGTTGTTATATCTTTAATAGTGTTTCAAACTGATATAAATCCAGTTCCATAACAAATAACATTACGGGTCTGATACAACTTTGCTCATTCCAGAGAACTCGATACAATTGTAGTCGGTTTATTATCTTTAATTGAGATCTGTATTGAGGATTGTCTTTGTAGATATACTTAGGATTGTATAGTACTGTTGAAATGTACTTTTAAAAATAGCCAGGATGTTTTTTGCTAAGTCATAACACTCAAAACAAAAAAAATCAAATCCCTCTATCTTTCCCATATGAAACACAATGGCGTACGTCAAGATCGAAAGCTCGAGTGATTTTATAACTTTTTTCTTATTAATATTATTATATTTAATACAGTGGTGGTTAACGAAAAAAAAATAACTAAGAAAAAAAATTGCAGCAAAAAAAAAAAATCTCTCAATTACAGATTCTAAATATTCTTATTATAAGTTGTTATATCTTTAATAGTATTTCAAACTGATATAAATCCAGTTCCATAACAAATAACATTACGGGTCTGATACAACTTTGCTCATTCCAGAGAACTCGATACAATTGTAGTCGGTTTATTATCTTTAATTGAGATCTGTATTGAGGATTGTTTTTGTAGATATACTTAGGATTGTATAGTACTGTTGAAATGTACTTTTAAAAATAGCCAGGATGTTTTTTGCTAAGTCATAACACTCAAAACAAAAAAAATCAAATCCCTCTATCTTTCCCATATGTAACACAATGGCGTACGTCAAGATCAAAAGCTCGAGTGATTTTATAACTTTTTCTTATTAATATTATTATATTTAATACAGTGGTGGTTATCGAAAAAAAACTAAGAAAAAAAAATCTCTCAATTACAGATTCTAAATATTCTTATTATAAGTTGTTATATCTTCAATAGTGTTTCAAACTGATATAAATCCAGTTCCATAACAAATAACATTACGGGTCTGATACAACTTTGCTCATTCCAGAGAACTCGATACAATTGTAGTCGGTTTATTATCTTTAATTGAGATCTGTATTGAGGATTGTTTTTGTAGATATACTTAGGATTGTATAGTACTGTTGAAATGTACTTTTAAAAATAGCCAGGATGTTTTTTGCTAAGTCATAACACTCAAAACAAAAAAAATCAAATCCCTCTATCTTTCCCATATGAAACACAATGGCGTACGTCAAGATCAAAAGCTCGAGTGATTTTATAACTTTTTCTTATTAATATTATTATATTTAATACAGTGGTGGTTATCGAAAAAAAAAATCTCTCAATTACAGATTCTAAATATTCTTATTATAAGTTGTTATATCTTCAATAGTGTTTCAAACTGATATAAATCCAGTTCCATAACAAATAACATTACGGGTCTGATACAACTTTGCTCATTCCAGAGAACTCGATACAATTGTAGTCGGTTTATTATCTTTAATTGAGATCTGTATTGAGGATTGTCTTTGTAGATATACTTAGGATTGTATAGTACTGTTGAAATGTACTTTTAAAAATAGCCAGGATGTTTTTTGCTAAGTCATAACACTCAAAACAAAAAAAATCAAATCCCTCTATCTTTCCCATATGAAACACAATGGCGTACGTCAAGATCAAAAGCTCGAGTGATTTTATAACTTTTTCTTATTAATATTATTATATTTAATACAGTGGTGGTTATCGAAAAAAAAAATCTCTCAATTACAGATTCTAAATATTCTTATTATAAGTTGTTATATCTTCAATAGTGTTTCAAACTGATATAAATCCAGTTCCATAACAAATAACATTACGGGTCTGATACAACTTTGCTCATTCCAGAGAACTCGATACAATTGTAGTCGGTTTATTATCTTTAATTGAGATCTGTATTGAGGATTGTTTTTGTAGATATACTTAGGATTGTATAGTACTGTTGAAATGTACTTTTAAAAATAGCCAGGATGTTTTTTGCTAAGTCATAACACTCAAAACAAAAAAAATCAAATCCCTCTATCTTTCCCATATGTAACACAATGGCGTACGTCAAGATCGAAAGCTCGAGTGATTTTATAACTTTTTTCTTATTAATATTATTATATTTAATACAGTGGTGGTTATCGAAAAAAAAAAAACTAAGAAAAAAAATTGCAGCAAAAAAGAAAAGATAGTTTTTTTTACAAATCAACTTTACGTCAAGCCTAATATTAAGGTAGACAGAGGTCTAGACATTTAAGTCCTTTCGACCCACCTTCCACCGAATAAATTTTTGGGAAATTGTTACAGATAGGCGCCCGTCGCCATCTTTATGTCCAAGCCAATGATATAAGTCGTACATAAGTTTTTGAAAATCCCATTGGTACGAGCCTTGGCGATCGAACTCGGGTCTCTCGACTCGAATAACGATCTCCCAACCACACAGCTCTCGTGACTTTTTTGTAGAAAGAGATTGATAATCTCTGATAAATGTGTATGTGTAAATAAAAGTTAGTCATTCTTGTTAGTAATTCGTGTAATATTTTGTGTAAAGTTAATAAAGCTTCCCTGACTAATCAAGTCTCCAGAGATTACGTTTGTCTAATGGCTCGTTGTTCCTAATGACAACAAAAGACATCTTAGAGAATACATTAATCAAGTCTAATTCGTGTGTTAGCCCAACAATACGTATAACCTCCTCTGAAGTTATTCAAGGAAATGGCTTTCATGATCACATTACGTTTGTTATAAAAAACACATCTTCACGCAGATTTAAAATGAGGTAGATAGGGGTTAGACATTTGAGTCCTTTCAACCATCTTTCACCGTAGCGTATTTAGGACAACGTGGCAGCTGGTGAGCTCATCGCCGTCTTACCTTAGATGTTTACATAGATAAATATTCATGTACACCTCCTTCGAATATCATAATAAAAAAACATTACAAGAATACCGTAATATATAAATATGTATTATTACACAAATGTTTGCTCAACGGACGGAAACGGCTGTTCTAGTATCGAAGGCAGGCACACTACTGCCTGGACCTATTGAATCATCTAATTTCAAGTAATAAGTAGGTGGCTGTGAATTGAAAATCAGTGAGATAAAAAAATTCATGATATAACTTCCTTGTAATATCTAATGATTTGAATTCTATTTAAAACTCGATAATCGAATTATAAAGAATCTTAACTGTGCATAAATCTTTTTCAGGACTATAAGTACTGCAAATGAAAATAACTTATGCAAAATCATGCTTCAGTGGCAAATATGTTAATTCAAGTTATGAACTACTTTTGTCACGATAGCCGAGTGGTTGGGTGGTCGGATTTTCGAGTCAATAGACCCGAGTTCGATCCCCAGTTGGTAGGCTCGTACCAATGAGTTTTTCAAAAACTTATGTACGAATATCGTTGGCTTGGACATGAAGGCGGCGATGGGCTCACCACCTGTCACGTTGTCCCGAAAATATCTTCGGTGGAAGGTGGGTCAAAGGGACTTAATTATCTAGACTTGACCTCTGTCTACACCTATATTGGGAATTGCGTGAAGATATTTATTTATTTTATTTTATTATACGGTTAACGACTCTTTTACTCCTACATTTATGGTCATAAAGAGCATGAAACATATTTTTATTATTTGATTGAAGTATTCGAATAACATAAGAATTCAAGATTGTACGAATTACTCTTTCATTTCAAACTTACTGTGAAACCTTTGAAAGATTTTCATTTATTCGACTGTACTTTAAAACTGCATCACCTTCTAAACGTCTCCGTGAAATGGAGCCCCGCATTCTGCGCTCGTTCAATTTGAATATTTCACGGTCCAAGATTGCACAAAACCCCGTCTCAATAATAAATGGGAAAATGAATTGCAGTCTCGCTATCGCTACGCAAAACCAGGTAAACTGTGGAGCTATTATTACACCTAAATTGACAACCTATAACCGTGGAGGTAAAGGCTTAAAAATATGTCACCCCCTTTTTTCTATGACTAAGAAAAAAGCTAATGAACACCAACAGATGGCGGGACAACATTTTTGTAAAAAAGAAATCTAGACATATAAATTATAAGAAGACAAGTGACGGGCATTAGAGTCTAAGTTTCAAGATGTCTGATACTACGATCGACAGTTCGCTCGCCGAGCGTGGTGATAATATATGTAACAAGATGTCCACCGAATGGAAGGTGTCCACCGAGCACATTTTTTGGACTGGAGATGGGCATATTTAGTTGTGTTACTCTATGGAGTAGGTAGTCTGTGAAAGTAGTTAGATGACGGAACCAAGAGGTAAATATTAAAAATAATATATAAATATGTATTATTACACAAATGTTTGCCCCTAACGGGATTTGAAACGGTTGCCCTTAGTATCGAAGGCAGGCACACTACTGCCTGGACCTATTGAATCATCTAATTTCAAGTAATAAGTAGGTGGCTGTGAATTGAAAATCAGTGAGATAAAAAAATTCATGATATAACTTCCTTGTAATATCTAATGATTTGAATTCTATTTAAAACTCGATAATCGAATTATAAAGAATCTTAACTGTGCATAAATCTTTTTCAGGACTATAAGTACTGCAAATGAAAATAACTTATGCAAAATCATGCTTCAGTGGCAAATATGTTAATTCAAGTTATGAACTACTTTTGTCACGATAGCCGAGTGGTTGGGTGGTCGGATTTTCGAGTCAATAGACCCGAGTTCGATCCCCAGTTGGTAGGCTCGTACCAATGAGTTTTTCAAAAACTTATGTACGAATATCGTTGGCTTGGACATGAAGGCGGCGATGGGCTCACCACCTGTCACGTTGTCCCGAAAATATCTTCGGTGGAAGGTGGGTCAAAGGGACTTAATTGTCTAGACTTGACCTCTGTCTACCCCTATATTGGGAATTGCGTGAAGATATTTACTTATTTTATTTTATTATACGGTTAACGACTCTTTTACTCCTACATTTATGATCATAAAGAGCATGAAACATATTTTTATTATTTGATTGAAGTATTCGAATAACATAAGAATTCAAGATTGTACGAATTACTCTTTCATTTCAAACTTACTGTGAAACCTTTGAAAGATTTTCATTTATTCGACTGTACTTTAAAACTGCATCACCTTCTAAACGTCTCCGTGAAATGGAGCCCCGCATTCTGCGCTCGTTCAATTTGAATATTTTACGGTCCAAGATTGCACAAAACCCCGTCTCAATAATAAATGGGAAAATGAATTGCAGTCTCGCTATCGCTACGCAAAACCAGGTAAACTGTGGAGCTATTATTACACCTAAATTGACAACCTATAACCGTGGAGGTAAAGGCTTAAAAATATGTCACCCCCTTTTTTCTATGACTAAGAAAAAAGCTAATGAACACCAACAGATGGCGGGACAACATTTTTGTAAAAAAGAAATCTAGACATATAAATTATAAGAAGACAAGTGACGGGCATTAGAGTCTAAGTTTCAAGATGTCTGATACTACGATCGACAGTTCGCTCGCCGAGCGTGGTGATAATATATGTAACAAGATGTCCACCGAATGGAAGGTGTCCACCGAGCACATTTTTTGGACTGGAGATGGGCATATTTAGTTGTGTTACTCTATGGAGTAGGTAGTCTGTGAAAGTAGTTAGATGACGGAACCAAGAGGTAAATATTAAAAATAATATATAAATATGTATTATTACACAAATGTTTGCCCCTAACGGGATTTGAAACGGTTGCCCTTAGTATCGAAGGCAGGCACACTACTGCCTGGACCTATTGAATCATCTAATTTCAAGTAATAAGTAGGTGGCTGTGAATTGAAAATCAGTGAGATAAAAAAATTCATGATATAACTTCCTTGTAATATCTAATGATTTGAATTCTATTTAAAACTCGATAATCGAATTATAAAGAATCTTAACTGTGCATAAATCTCTTTCCGGACTATAAGTACTGCAAATGAAAATAACTTATGCAAAATCATGCTCCAGTGGCAAATATGTTAATTCAAGTTATGAACTACTTTTGTCACGATAGCCGAGTGGTTGGGTGGTCGGATTTTCGAGTCAATAGACCCGAGTTCGATCCCCAGTTGGTAGGCTCGTACCAATGAGTTTTTCAAAACTTATGTACGAATATCGTTGGCTTGGACATAAAGGCGGCGACGGGCTCACCACCTGTCACGTTGTCCTGAAAATATCTTCGGTGGAAGGTGGGTCAAAGGGACTTAATTATCTAGACTTGACCTCTATCTACCCCTATATTGGGAATTGCGTGAAGATATTTATTTATTTTATTTTATTATACGGTTAACCACTCTTTTACTCCTACATTTATGGTCATAAAGAGCATGAAACATATTTTTATTATTTGATTGAAGTATTCGAATAACATAAGAATTCAAGATTGTACGAATTACTCTTTCATTTCAGACTTACTGTGAAACCTTTGAAAGATTTTCATTTATTCGACTGTACTTTAAAACTGCATCACCTTCTAAACGTCTCCGTGAAATGGAGCCCCGCATTCTGCGCTCGTTCAATTTGAATATTTCACGGTCCAAGATTGCACAAAACCCCGTCTCAATAATAAATGGGAAAATGAATTGCAGTCTCGCTATCGCTACGCAAAACCAGGTAAACTGTGGAGCTATTATTACACCTAAATTGACAACCTATAACCGTGGAGGTAAAGGCTTAAAAGTATGTCACCCCCTTTTTTCTATGACTAAGAAAAAAGCTAATGAACACCAACAGATGGCGGGACAACATTTTTGTAAAAAAGAAATCTAGACATATAAATTATAAGAAGACAAGTGACGGGCATTAGAGTCTAAGTTTCAAGATGTCTGATACTACGATCGACAGTTCGCTCGCCGAGCGTGGTGATAATATATGTAACAAGATGTCCACCGAATGGAAGGTGTCCACCGAGCACATTTTTTGGACTGGAGATGGGCATATTTAGTTGTGTTACTCTATGGAGTAGGTAGTCTGTGAAAGTAGTTAGATGACGGAACCAAGAGGTAAATATTAAAAATAATGTATACGCGTTAAAGGTGTAAAGAAAAATAAAATACAAAATCAAATACTAAATATGAAACGGCTGGATTCGAGCCCGCGAACTCCGCCGTACTGCGGGGATGCTTTTACCTTCCAGCAGTGTCAGATTATTTTTAAATTTCTCATAGTATAAGAACTCAACAACGCTCATTCCCTTTTTTTTAATTTTTTTTTTGTATAAAAGGGAGGCAAAGGAGCAAGTGGCACACGTGATGGTAAGTGATTACCGTCACCCATGAAAATGCAATACCGGAGGAATAGCAGATGCGTTGCCGGCGTTCACTTGTAGAAATAGTAAAATTGTGTTTCACTATTTGGTGGCGGAAATTTGAGACTTTGGTACTAACATTAACTACACTAGGACTTTTGATGAGTTAATTTAATGTTAATGTCAAAGGGACTTAATTGTCTAGACTTGACCTCTGTCTACCCCTATATTGGGAATTGCGTGAAGATATTTATTTATTTATTTTATTATACGGTTAACGACTCTTTTACTCCTACATTTATGGTCATAAAGAGCATGAAACATATTTTTATTATTTGATTGAAGTATTCGAATAACATAAGAATTCAAGATTGTACGAATTACTCTTTCATTTCAAACTTACTGTGAAACCTTTGAAAGATTTTCATTTATTCGACTGTACTTTAAAACTGCATCACCTTCTAAACGTCTCCGTGAAATGGAGCCCCGCATTCTGCGCTCGTTCAATTTGAATATTTCACGGTCCAAGATTGCACAAAACCCCGTCTCAATAATAAATGGGAAAATGAATTGCAGTCTCGCTATCGCTACGCAAAACCAGGTAAACTGTGGATCTATTATTACACCTTAATTGACAACCTTTAACCGTGGAGGTAAAGGCTTAAAAAATATGTCACCCCCTTTTTTCTAAGACTAAGAAAAAAGCTAATGAATACCAACAGATGGCGGGACAACATTTTTGTAAAAAAGAAATCTAGACATATAAATTATAAGAAGACAAGTGACGGGCATTAGAGTCTAAGTTTCAAGATGTCTGATACTACGATCGACAGTTCGCTCGCCGAGCGTGGTGATAATATATGTAACAAGATGTCCACCGAATGGAAGGTGTCCACCGAGCACATTTTTTGGACTGGAGATGGGCATATTTAGTTGTGTTACTCTATGGAGTAGGTAGTCTGTGAAAGTAGTTAGATGACGGAACCAAGAGGTAAATATTAAAAATAATATATACGCGTTAAAGGTGTAAAGAAAAATAAAATACAAAATCAAATACTAAATAGGAAACGGTTGGATTCGAGCCCGCGAACTCCGCCGTACTGCGGGGATGCTTTTACCTTCCAGCAGTGTCAGATTATTTTTAAATTTCTCATAGTATAAGAACTCAACAACGCTCATTCCCTTTTTTTAAAATTTTTTTTTGTACAAAAGGGAGGCATAGGAGCAAGTGGCACACGTGATGGTAAGTGATTACCGTCGCCCATGAACATCTGCAATACCGGAGGAATAGCAGATGCGTTGCCGGCGTTCACTTGTAGAAATAATAAAATTGTGTTTCATTATTTGGTGGCGGAAATTTGAGACTTTGGTACTAACATTAACTACACTAGGACTTTTGATGAGTTAATTTAATGTTAATGTCAAAGGGACTTCCGTAGTAATCCAAATTTCCTAACAAAAAACAAAATGGCAGCGCGCTTCAAATAATACCTTTTATAGGTAAATTAATAATACTTGGGCTACATTATTGTAATTTTCGTAGGCACTACTCCTTTATAATTTAGCTCTGTATTGGTGAAAGAATTTTTAAAATGGGTTTAGTGGTTTAGGCGTGATTGCATAAGAAACAAACAAACTATCGTTCGAATTTTATAATGTTAGGATAAATGTAAAAGATTACATTTATCCTAACATTATAAAATTCGAATACAAAAAAAAAAGAAAGCTGTTATGTTACTTACCTATTTTTCCATTTAACACTAAAGCGGATTTCGGAGTCTAGATCCGTGAAACATTTGAATTGAACGAGTATTGAATGCGGCCTTCAGTTTCCGGAAAGGTTTTGAAAGTGTTTCAAGTTATTTATTGACATTTTATTTTCGTGAAACTAGGTCCGAGTTTCTATTTCATATAATGACTCAAGTATTATTTTTATTATAATGGTGACCCCACTGAAAGTTTTTGAACTGGCCGGTTAGAAAATTCTTTTAAATTTCGACAACGATTAACTCTTTGGTAACTTTATTTGATTTATTGTTGTGATGTGTGTAACCATTTGTCATTTGTTTTTTGTGAATTGGCGGCATTTCCAAAAGTCTTCTTACACCTCAAAATTAATTTTACTCATGAACACTTTTTGTCCATGATTTATAGACTTTAATTGTGGTCTTAATCAATTATAGATATACGATGGACTTTGACTTAAATTTAATAACGAAGCCCCATCTCGCGCGTTTTTAGACATTTCTAATGACCATTGTTTAATGAGTTTAAGCTTGGATGTGAGGGATATCCTTCAACAACGTCATTTTAAGATGCTGTGCGACGCATGCTAGATAAGCTTACGCAATGCTGGGAGTCAAGTACAGGTGTTCTGGCGCAACTTATAGGCGTTCCCCATACGTATGAGGAAGACCAGAAACGATTTCGCACATGGGGACTTGAATGCTGTATTTGAAAAAGTCACCGTCGATGACAGCTGGATATGACGAACTCTGTGGACGAACGGCGTACTCACTGATTTTCAAGGTACGTATCGGAAAGTTCAATGTAGAAAAACCACATTTTCTACATTTTGTTTTTCTACAGTTTGTGGTGTCTTTGTTGTTTCTTACTTACTTTGGGCTCAGAGTAGTGTATGTGATGTTGTCCCTATCTATGTATGTATTTATTATTTATTATATTACATTACTATGAACCCGAATCCCTCCAGAAAGGGAGGGTTTGCCATAATCGCCACACTTAGCAAGCTTTGGCTATACACTAAACGATCCTTTATTGACTAATTTAGTTTATTTTCTCTTAAAATATTATAAATCTTAAAATTAATGACAGCTTATAATTAATAATAAATAAAATACTTTGACGAGATCCATGGTTGAGTGGCGCCCACACTGGTTTTCATAGTGTCGCCGGCTCTGAGGTCTCGGGTTTGATTCCCGGAAGGGTCCGAGTAATTCCGGACGGAAATATAGAAAACCACTTTGTCTGCATTGTGTTGGATCTGGTTATTTATGGTACCTCAGTTGTTTTCGATTCCATGACACAAGTGTTTTAAGTACTTAGTTTGGGATCAGAACATGTCTATGCATGTATATTTATGTAGATATCTATGTATTTTGTGACGGAAAGTACCCTAATATTAAGGTAGACAGAGGTCTAGACAATTAAGTCCTTTCGACCCACCTTCCACCGAAGAAATTTTTGGGACATTATTACAGATAGGCCCCCGTCGCCATCTTTATGTCCAAGCCAACGATATAAGTCATACATAAGTTTTTGAAAATCCCATTGGTACGAGCCTTGACGATCGAACTCGGGTCTCTCGACTCGAATTACGATCACTCAACCACTCGGCTCTCGTGACTTTTTGTAGATATAGGTTGATAATCTCTTATAAATGTGTATGTGTGAATAAAAGTTAGTCATTCTTGTTAGTAATTCGTAAAATATTTTCTGTAAAGTTAATAAAGCCTCTCTGACTAATCAAGTCTCCGGAGATTACGTTTGTCTAATGGCTCGTTGTTCCAAATAACAACAGAAGACATCTTAGAGAATACAATAATCAAGTCTAATTCGTGTGTTAGCCCAACAATACGTTGTTATACTTTACGCCTCTGAAGTTACTCAAGGAAATGGCTTTCATAATCACATTACGTTTCTTATAAAAACACATCTTCACGCAGATTTCTTAAAATATTATAAATCTTAAAATTAATGACAGCTTATAATTAATAATAAATAAAATACTTTGACGAGATCCATGGTTGAGTGGCGCCCACACTGGTTTTCATAGTGTCGCCGGCTCTGAGGTCTCGGGTTTGATTCCCGGAAGGGTCCGAGTAATTCCGGACGGAAATATAGAAAACCACTTTGTCTGCATTGTGTTGGATCTGGTTATTTATGGTACCTCAGTTGTTTTCGATTCCATGACACAAGTGTTTTAAGTACTTAGTTTGGGATCAGAACATGTCTATGCATGTATATTTATGTAGATATCTATGTATCTTGTGACGGAAAGTACCCTAATATTAAGGTAGACAGAGGTCTAGACAATTAAGTCCTTTCGACCCACCTTCCACCGAAGAAATTTTTGGGACATTATTACAGATAGGCGCCCGTCGCCATCTTTATGCCAACGATATAAGTCATACATAAGTTTTTGAAAATCCCATTGGTACGAGCCTTGACGATCGAAGTCGGGTCTCTCGACTCGAATTACGATCACTCAACCACTCGGCTCTCGTGACTTTTTGTAGATAGAGATTGATAATCTCTTATAAATGTGTATGTGTGAATAAAAGTTAGTCATTCTTGTTAGTAATTCGTGTAATATTTTCTGTAAAGTTAATAAAGCCTCTCTGACTAATCAAGTCTCCGGAGATTACGTTTGTCTAATGGCTCGTTGTTCCAAATAACAACAAAAGACATCTTAGAGAATACAATAATCAGGTCTAACTCGTGTGTTAGCCCAACAATACGTTGTTATACTTTACGCCTCTGAAGTTACTCAAGGAAATGGCTTTCATAATCAATCGTGTCTTATAAAAACACATCTTCACGCAGATTTCTTAAAATGAGGTAGATAGGGGTTAGACATTTGTGACCCTTCAACCACCTTTCACCATAACCTATTTAGGACAACGTGGCAGCTGGTGAGCTTATCGCCGTCATATCTTAGATGTTTATATAAATAAATATGCCTATCCACCTATAAGAATCCATGACACGTGTACAGGCATTTGTATTATTACACAAATGTTTGCCCCTAATGAGTATTGAACCGGCGACCCTTAGATTCGAAGGCAGGCACACTACCGCCTGGACCTATTGGATCATCTTATTTCAAGTAATAAGTAGGTGGTTGTGAATTGAAAATGCGAGTTCGATCCTCAGGTGGCATGCTCCTACGAATGGGTTTTTTTTCAAAAACTTATGTACGTTGGCTTGTACATAAAGACGATGACGGGCTCACCACCTATCACGTTGTCCCAGAAATATCTTCGGTAGAAGGTGAGTCGAAAGGACTTAATTGTCTAGACCTCTGCCCCTGTATTGGGTATGGCGTGAAGATATTTATTTATTTATTTTATTATACGGTTAACGACTCTTTTACTCCTACATTTATGATCATAAAGAGCATGAAACATATTTTTATTATTTGATTGAAGTATTTGAATAACATAAGAATTCAAGATTGTACGAATTACTTTTTTCATTTCAAACTTACTGTGAAACCTTTGAAAGATTTTCATTTATTCGACTGTACTTTAAAACTGCATCACCTTCTAAACGTCTCCGTGAAATGGAGCCCCGCATTCTGCGCTCGTTCAATTTGAATATTTCACGGTCCAAGATTGCACAAAACCCCGTCTCAATATGTATATATATATATATGTATATATATATATATATATATATATATGTATATATATATATGTATATATATATATGTATATATATATATGTATATATATATATATATATATATATATGTATATATATATATATATGTATATATATATATATGTATATATATATATGTATATATATATATATATATGTATATATATATATATGTATATATATATATGTATATATATATATATATATGTATATATATATATGTATATATATATATGTATATATATATATGTATATATATATATATATGTATATATATATATATGTATATATATATATATATATGTATATATATATATATGTATATATATATATATGTATATATATATATATATATGTATATATATATATATGTATATATATATATATATATGTATATATATATATGTATATATATATATGTATATATATATATATATGTATATATATATATGTATATATATATATATATGTATATATATATATGTATATATATATATGTATATATATATATGTATATATATATATGTATATATATATATATATATATGTATATATATATATGTATATATATATATATGTATATATATATATGTATATATATATATATATATGTATATATATATATATATATATGTATATATATATATATATATGTATATATATATATGTATATATATATATGTATATATATATATGTATATATATATATATATGTATATATATATATGTATATATATATATATATATGTATATATATATATATGTATATATATATATGTATATATATATATATATATATATGTATATATATATATGTATATATATATATATATATATATATGTATATATATATATGTATATATATATATGTATATATATATATGTATATATATATATATATGTATATATATATATATATGTATATATATATATGTATATATATATATATATATATATATGTATATATATATATGTATATATATATATATATGTATATATATATATGTATATATATATATATGTATATATATATATATGTATATATATATATGTATATATATATATGTATATATATATATGTATATATATATATATATGTATATATATATATATGTATATATATATATATGTATATATATATATATATATGTATATATATATATATATATATATATGTATATATATATATATGTATATATATATATGTATATATATATATGTATATATATATATATATGTATATATATATATATATATGTATATATATATATGTATATATATATATATATGTATATATATATATATATATATATATATATATGTATATATATATATGTATATATATATATGTATATATATATATATGTATATATATATATGTATATATATATATGTATATATATATATGTATATATATATATATATGTATATATATATATGTATATATATATATATATATGTATATATATATATATATATATGTATATATATATATGTATATATATATATGTATATATATATATATGTATATATATATATGTATATATATATATGTGAACGAGTTTGTAATAAATTCCATGTGAAAGGCATGTGAAAACATAATGCAGAATCTATTCTCTTCTCTATGAATAAACAAATAAATATCCTAACGGAATTCGCAATACGGGGGGAGACAGAGTTCTAGTCTAGACAATTAAGTCCCTTCGAACCACCTTCCACCGAATATATTTTCGGGACCTATGTTCTTCTGTATCAAATGAAATAGTTTTCTCATGGATTTAATCAACTTTCATCTATTTAATTTTTTTATACAAAAGGGAGGCAAACGAGCAAGTGGCACACGTGATGGTAAGTGATTACCGTCGCCCATGAAAATGCAATACCGGAGGAATAGCAGATGCGTTGCCGGCGTTCACTTGTAGAAATAGCAAATTGTGTTTCACTATTTGGTGGCGGAAATTTGAGACTTTGGTACTAACATTAACTACACTAGGACTTTTGATGAGTTAATTTAATGTTAATGTCAAAGGACTTCCGTAGTAATCCAAATTTCCTAACAAAACAAAATGGCAGCGCGCTTCAAATAATACCTTTATAGGTAAATTAATAATACTTGGGCTACATTATTGTAATTTTCGTAGGCATTTATAATTAAAAAAGTACGGCTTATGTTACTCCTTTATAATTTAGCTCTGTATTGGTGAAAGAATTTTTAAAATGGGTTTAGTGGTTTAGGCGTGATTGCATAAGAAACAAACAAACTCACGTTCGAATTTTATAATGTTAGGATAAATGTAAAAGATTACCTTGTTGAATTGTTGTAAATAAATATCACACATTCTTATTCTTTTTCACCCAAAAAAAAAAAAAGAAAGCTGTTATGTTACTTACCTATTTTTCCATTTAACACTAAAGCGGATTTCGGAGTCTAGATCCGTGAAACATTTGAATTGAACGAGTATTGAATGCGGCCTTCAGTTTCCGGAAAGGTTTTGAAAGTGTTTCAAGTTCTTATTTTGGGATCAGAACATGTCTAAGCATGTATATTTATGTAGATATCTATGTATCTTGTGACGGAAAGTACCCTAATATTAAGGTAGACAGAGGTCTAGACATTTAAGTCCTTTCGACTCACCTTCCACAGAATAAATTTTTGGGAAATTGTTACAGATAGGCGCCTGTCGCCATCTTTATGCCAACGATATAAGTCATACATAAGTTTTTGAAAATCCCATTGGTACGAGCCTTGACGATCGAAGTCGGGTCTCTCGACTCGAATTACGATCACTCAACCACTCGGCTCTCGTGACTTTTTTGTAGATAGAGATTGATAATCTCTTATAAATGTGTATGTGTGAATAAAAGTTAGTCATTCTTGTTAGTAATTCGTGTAATATTTTCTGTAAAGTTAATAAAGCCTCTCTGACTAATCAAGTCTCCGGAGATTACGTTTGTCTAATGGCTCGTTGTTCCAAATAACAACAAAAGACATCTTAGAGAATACAATAATCAGGTCTAACTCGTGTGTTAGCCCAACAATACGTTGTTATAGTTTACGCCTCTGAAGTTATTCAAGGAAATGGCTTTCATAATCAATCGTGTCTTATAAAAACACATCTTCACGCAGATTTCTTAAAATGAGGTAGATAGGGGTTAGACATTTGTGACCCTTCAACCACCTTTCACCATAACCTATTTAGGACAACGTGGCAGCTGGTGAGCTTATTTTAGATGTTTATATAAATAAATATGCCTATCCACCTATAAGAATCCATGACACGTGTACAGGCATATGTATTATTACACAAATGTTTGCCCCTAATGAGTATTGAACCGGCGACCCTTAGATTCGAAGGCAGGCACACTACCGCCTGGACCTATTGAATCATCTAATTTCAAGTAATAAGTAGGTGGCTGTGAATTGAAAATGCGAGTTCGATCCTCAGGTGGCATGCTCCTATGAATAGGTTTTTTCAAAACTTATGTACGTTGGCTTGTACATAAAGACGATGACGGGCTCACCACCTATCACGTTGTCCCAGAAATATCTTCGGTGGAAGGTGGTCAAAGGACTTAATTGTCTAGACTTGACCTCTATCTACCCCTATATTGGGAATTGCGTGAAGATATTTATTTATTTTATTTTATTATACGGTTAACGACTCTTTTACTCCTACATTTATGGTCATAAAGAGCATGAAACATATTTTTATTATTTGATTGAAGTATTCGAATAACATAAGAATTCAAGATTGTACGAATTACTCTTTCATTTCAAACTTACTGTGAAACCTTTGAAAGATTTTCTTTTATTCGACTGTACTTTAAAACTGCATCACCTTCTAAACGTCTCCGTGAAATGGAGCCCCGCATTCTGCGCTCGTTCAATTTGAATATTTCACGGTCCAAGATTGCACAAAACCCCGTCTCAATAATAAATGGGAAAATGAATTGCAGTCTCGCTATCGCTACGCAAAACCAGGTAAACTGTGGATCTATTATTACACCTTAATTGACAACCTTTAACCGTGGAGGTAAAGGCTTAAAAATATGTCACCCCCTTTTTTCTAAGACTAAGAAAAAAGCTAATGAATACCAACAGATGGCGGGACAACATTTTTGTAAAAAAGAAATCTAGACATATAAATTATAAGAAGACATGTGACGGGCATTAGAGTCTAAGTTTCAAGATGTCTGATACTACGATCGCCAGTTCGCTCGCCGAGCGTGGTGATAATATATGTAACAAGATGTCCACCGAATGGAAGGTGTCCACCGAACAGATTTTTTGGACTGGAGATGGGTATATTTAGTTGTGTTACTCTATGGAGTAGGTAGTCTGTGAAAGTATTTAGATGACGGCACCAAGAGGTAAATATTAAAAATAATATATATGCGTTAAAGGTGTAAAGAAAAATAAAATACAAAATCAAATACTAAATAGGAAACGGCTGGATTCGAGCCCGCGAACTCCGCCGTACCGCAGGGATGCTTTTACCTTCCAGCAGTGTCGGATGATTTTTAAATTTCTCATAGTATAAGAACTCAACAACGCTCATTACCTTTTTTTTTTAATTTTTTTTTGTACAAAAGGGAGGCAAAGGAGCAAGTGGCACACGTGATGGTAAGTGATTACCGTCGCCCATGAAAATGCAATACCGGAGGAATAGCAGATGCGTTGCCGGCGTTCACTTGTAGAAATAGCAAAATTGTGTTTCACTATTTGGTGGCGGAAATTTGAGACTTTGGTACTAACATTAACTACACTAGGACTTTTGATGAGTTAATTTAATGTTAATGTCAAAGGGACTTCCGTAGTAATCCAAATTTCCTAACAAAAAACAAAATGGCAGCGCGCTTCAAATAATACCTTTTATAGGTAAATTAATAATACTTGGGCTACATTATTGTAATTTTCGTAGGCATTTATAATTAAAAAAGTACGGCTTATGTTACTCCTTTATAATTTAGCTCTGTATTGGTGAAAGAATTTTTAAAATGGGTTTAGTGGTTTAGGCGTGATTGCATAAGAAACAAACAAACTCACGTTCGAATTTTATAATGTTAGGATAAATGTAAAAGATTACCTTGTTGAATGTAACATTTAAATAAATAATAGTAAATAAAATTGAAAAACACACTTTTATAGAAAACCGAACTAAAAATAGAAAATAAATTTAAATTAAGAATAGTGTTAAAATTTTCAATAAATATAAATTAATAATAGTGTGAATAGAAAAATTATTTTATTTTAAAAAGCGTGTATAATTCATCTTAGAGGATTCCTGAAACAAAAACAATAAAATAAAAAGTACGGTCACTTATCCTACACAACCACCTTTCACCATAGCCTATTTAGGACAACGTGGCAGCTGGTGAGCTCATCGCCGTCTTACCTTAGATGTTTACATAGATAAATATTCATGTACACCTCCTTCGAATATCATAATAAAAAAACATTACAAGAATACCGTAATATATAAATATGTATTATTACACAAATGTTTGCCCCTAATGAGTATTGAACTGGCGACCCTTAGATTCGAAGGCAGGCACACTACTGCCTGGACCTATTGAATCATCTAATTTCAAGTAATAAGTAGGTGGCTGTGAATTGAAAATCAGTGAGATAAAAATTCATGATATAACTTCCTTGTAATATCTAATTATTTGAATTCTATTTAAAAGTCGATAACTGAATTGTAAAGAATCTTAACTGTGCATAAATCTTTTCAGGACTATGGGTACTGCAATGAAGAACTTATGCAAAATCATGCTTCAGTGGCAACATGTTAATTCAAGTTATGAACTACTTTTGTCACGATAGCCGAGTGGTTGGTGGTCGGATTTTCGAAGTCATTAGACCCGGGAGTTCGATCCCCAGTTGGTAGGCTCGTACCAATGAGTTTTTCAAAACTTATGTACGTTGGCTTGTACATAAAGACGATGACGGGCTCACCACCTGTCACGTTGTCCCGAAAATATCTTCGGTGGAAGGTGGGTCAAAGGACTTAATTGTCTAGACTTGACCTCTGTCTACCCCTATATTGGGAATTGCGTGAAGATATTTTTAAATTGAGAAGAAGCAGTGAAATAAAAATATTCTATTTAAAAGTCGATAAATGAATTGTGAAACTCGTTCACATATATATATATATATATATATATATATATATATATATATATATATATATATATATATATATATATATATATATATATATATATATATATATATATATATATATATATATATATATATATATATATATATATATATATATATATATATATATATATATATATATATATATATATATATATATATATATATATATATATATATATATATATATATATATATATATATATATATATATATATATATATATATATATATATATATATATATATATATATATATATATATATATATATATATATATATATATATATATATATATATATATATATATATATATATATATATATATATATATATATATATATATATATATATATATATATATATATATATATATATATATATATATATATATATATATATATATATATATATATATATATATATATATATATATATATATATATATATATATATATATATATATGTGAACGAGTTTGTAATAAATTCCATGTGAAAGGCATGTGAAAACATAATGCAGAATCTATTCTCTTCTCTATGAATAAACAAATAAATATCCTAACGCAATACGCAATACAGGGGAGACAGAGTTCTAGTCTAGACAATTAAGTCCTTTCGACCCACCTTCCACCGAAGAAATTTTTGGGACATTATTACAGATAGGCCCCTGTCGCCATCTTTATGTCCAAGCCAACGATATAAGTCATACATAAGTTTTGAAAATCCCATTGGTACGAGCCTTGACGATCGAACTCGGGTCTCGACTGAATTACGATCACCAACCACTCGGCTCTCGTGACTTTTTGTAGATATAGATTGATAATCTCTTATAAATGTGTATGTGTGAATAAAGTTAGTCATTCTTGTTAGTAATTCGTAAAATATTTTCTGTAAAAGTTAATAAAGCCTCTGACTAATCAAGTCTCCGGAGATTACGTTTGTCTAATGGCTCGTTGTTCCAAATAACAACAGAAGACATCTTAGAGAATACAATAATCAAGTCTAATTCGTGTGTTAGCCCAACAATACGTTGTTATACTTTACGCCTCTGAAGTTACTCAAGGAAATGGCTTTCATAATCACATTACGTTTCTTATAAAAACACATCTTCGCGCAGCTTTCTTAAAATGAGGTTAGACAATTAAGTCCCTTCGAACCTATGTTCTTCTGTATCAAATGAAATAGTTTTCTCATGGATTTAATCAACTTTCATCTATTTAATTTTTCTACATTCTCCGTTTTGTAATGTAGTTCTTAAAAAGCGAACTCGATAGTTATCGATAATAATTACTTTGTATTTTTAATAAAGGACATACAATATTCTACTTAAAAGTGATTACCGTCGCCCATGAAAATGCAATACCGGAGGAATAGCAGATGCGTTGCCGGCGTTCACTTGTAGAAATAGCAAAATTGTGTTTCACTATTTGGTGACGGAATTTGAGACTTTGGTACTAACATTAACTTCACTAGGACTTTGATGAGTTAATTTAATGTTAATGTCAAAGGGACTTCCGTAGTAATCCAAATTTCCTAACAAAAAACAAAATGGCAGCGCGCTTCAAATAATACCTTTTATAGGTAAATTAATAATACTTGGGCTACATTATTGTAATTTTCGTAGGCACTACTCCTTTATAATTTAGCTCTGTATTGGTGAAAGAATTTTTAAAATGGGTTTAGTGGTTAAGGCGTGATTGCATAAGAAACAAACAAACTCACGTTCGAATTTTATAATGTTAGGATAAATGTAAAAGATTACCTTGTTGAATGTAACATTTAAATAAATATCACACATTCTTATCCTTTTTAACCCAAAAAAGAAAACTGTTATGTTACTTACCTATTTTTCCATTTAACACTAAAGCGGATTTCGGAGTCTTGATCCGTGAAACATTTGAATTGAACGAGTATTGAATGCGGCCTTCAGTTTCCGGAAAGGTTTTGAACGTGTTTCAAGTTATTTTATTGACATTTTATTTTCGTGAAACTAGATCCGAGTTTCTATTTCATATAATGACTCAAGTATTATTTTTATTATAATGGTGACCCCACTGAAAGTTTTTGAACTGGCCGGTTAGAAAATTTCTTTTAAATTTCGACAACGATTAACTCTTTGGTAACTTTATTTGATTTATTGTTGTGATGTATGTAACCATTTGTCATTTGTTTTTTGTGAATTGACGGCATTTCCAAAAGTCTTCTTACACCTTAAAATTAATTTTACTCATTAACATTTTTTGTCCATGATTTATAGACCTTAATTCTTAATCAATTATAGATATACGATGGACTTTGACTTAAATTTAATAACGAAGCCCCATCTCGCGCATTTTTAGACATTTCTAATGACCATTGTTTAATGAGTTTAAGCTTGGATGTGAGGGATATCCTTCAACAACGTCATTTTAAGATGTTGTGCGACGCATGCTAGATAAGCTTAGGCATTGCTGGGAGTCAAGTACAGGTGTTCTGGCGCAACTTATAGGCGTTCCCCATACGTATGAGGAAGACCAGAAACGATTTCGCACATTGGGACTTCAATGCTGTATTTAAAAAAGTCACCGTCGATGACAGCTGGATATGACGAACTCTGTGGACGAACGGCGTACTCACTGATTTTCAAGGTACGTATCGGAAAGTTCAATGCAGAAAAACCACATTTTCTACATTTTGTTTTTCTACAGTTTGTGGTGTCTTTGTTGTTTCTTACTTACTTTGGGCTCAGAGTAGTGTATGTGATGTTGTCCCTATCTATGTATGTATTTATTATTTATTATATTACATTACTATGAACCCGAATCCCTCCAGAAAGGGAGGGTTTGCCATAATCGCCACAAGCTTTGGCTATACACTAAACGATCCTTTATTGACTAATTTAGTTTATTTTCTCTCTTAAAATATTATAAATCTTAAAATTAATGACAGCTTATAATTAATAATAAATAAAATACTTTGACGAGATCCATGGTTGAGTGGCGCCCACACTGGTTTTCATAGTGTCGCCGGCTCTGAGGTCTCGGGTTTGATTCCCGGAAGGGTCCGAGTAATTCCGGGACGGAAATATAGAAAACCACTTTGTCTGCATTGTGTTGGATCTGGTTATTTATGGTACCTCAGTTGTTTTCGATTCCATGACACAAGTGTTTCAAGTTCTTATTTTGGGATCAGAACATGTCTAAGCATGTATATTTATGTAGATATCTATGTATCTTGTGATGGAAAGTACCCTAATATTAAGGTAGACAGAGGTCTAGACAATTAAGTCCTTTCGACCCACCTTCCACCGAAGAAATTTTTGGGACATTATTACAGATAGGCCCCCGTCGCCATCTTTATGTCCAAGCCAACGATATAAGTCATACATAAGTTTTTGAAAATCCCATTGGTACGAGCCTTGACGATCGAACTCGGGTCTCGACTGAATTACGATCACCAACCACTCGGCTCTCGTGACTTTTTGTAGATATAGATTGATAATCTCTTATAAATGTGTATGTGTGAATAAAAGTTAGTCATTCTTGTTAGTAATTCGTAAAATATTTTCTGTAAAGTTAATAAAGCCTCTCTGACTAATCAAGTCTCCGGAGATTACGTTTGTCTAATGGCTCGTTGTTCCAAATAACAACAGAAGACATCTTAGAGAATACAATAATCAAGTCTAATTCGTGTGTTAGCCCAACAATACGTTGTTATACTTTACGCCTCTGAAGTTACTCAAGGAAATGGCTTTCATAATCACATTACGTTTCTTATAAAAACACATCTTCGCGCAGCTTTCTTAAAATGAGGTTAGACATTTGAGTCCCTTCAACCACCTTTCACCATAGCCTATTTAGGACAACGTGGCAGCTGGTGAGCTTATCGCCGTCTTATCTTAGATGTTTATATAAATAAATATGCCTATCCACCTATAAGAATCCATGACACGTGTACAGGCATATGTATTATTACACAAATGTTTGCCCCTAATGAGTATTGAACCGGCGACCCTTAGATTCGAAGGCAGGCATACTACCGCCTGGACCTATTGAATCATCTTATTTCAAGTAATAAGTAGGTGGTTGTGAATTGAAAATGCGAGTTTGATCCTCAGGTGGCATGCTCCTATGAATAGGTTTTTTTCAAAAACTTATGTACGTTGGCTTGTACATAAAGACGATGACGGGCTCACCACCTATCACGTTGTCCCAGAAATATCTTCGGTAGAAGGTGAGTCGAAAGGACTTAATTGTCTAGACCTCTGCCCCTGTATTGGGTATGGCGTGAAGATATTTTTTAATTGAGAAGAAGCAGTGAAATAAAAATATTCTATTTAAAAGTCGATAACTGAATTACTAGGAGTTTTATTATAATTGTTCACATATATATATATATATATATATATATATATATATATATATATATATATATATATATATATATATATATATATATATATATATATATATATATATATATATATATATATATATATATATATATATATATATATATATATATATGTGAACGAGTTTGTAATAAATTCCATGTGAAAGGCATGTGAAAACATAATGCAGAATCTATTCTCTATGAATAAACAAATAAATATCCTAACGCAATACGCAATACAGGGGAGACAGAGTTCTAGTCTAGACAATTAAGTCCTTTCGACCCACCTTCCACCGAAGATATTTTCGGGACCTATGTTCTTCTGTATCAAATGAAATAGTTTTCTCATGGATTTAATCAACTTTCATCTATTTAATTTTTCTACATTCTCCGTTTTGTAATGTAGTTCTTAAAAAGCGAACTCGATAGTTATCGATAATAATTACTTTGTATTTTTTAATAAAGGACATACAATATTCTACTTAAAAGTAATTAGAATAAGCGTGTGAGCAATCAATATTTTCCCAGGGCTTACTATAATTAATGTACATACATATACATATATATATATATATATATATATATATATATATATATATATATATATATATATATATATATATATATATATATATATATATATATATATATATATATATATATATATATATATATATATATATATATATATATATGTGAACGAGTTTGTAATAAATTCCATGTGAAAGGCATGTGAAAACATAATGCAGAATCTATTCTCTTCTCTATGAATAAACAAATAAATATCCTAACGGAATTCGCAATACAGGGGGAGACAGAGTTCTAGTCTAGACAATTAAGTCCCTTCGAACCACCTTCCACCGAATATATTTTCGGGACCTATGTTCATCTGTATCAAATGAAATAGTTTTCTCATGGATTTAATCAACTTTCATCTATTTAATTTTTTTACATTCTCCGTTTTGTAATGTAGTTCTTAAAAAAAGCGAACTCGATAATTATCGATAATAATTACTTTGTATTTTTTAATAAAGGACATACAATATTCAACTTAAAAGTAATTTGAATAAGCGTGTGAGCAATCAAGATTTTCCCAGGGCTTTCTGTAATTAATGTACATACATATACATATATATATATATATATATATATATATATGTATATATATATATGTATATATATATATATATATATGTGAACGAGTTTGTAATAAATTCCATGTGAAAGGCATGTGAAAACATAATGCAGAATCTATTCTCTTCTCTATGAATAAACAAATAAATATCCTAACGCAATACGCAATACAGGGGAGACAGAGTTCTAGTCTAGACAATTAAGTCCCTTCGAACCTATGTTCTTCTGTATCAAATGAAATAGTTTTCTCATGGATTTAATCAACTTTCATCTATTTAATTTTTCTACATTCTCCGTTTTGTAATGTAGTTCTTAAAAAGCGAACTCGATAGTTATCGATAATAATTACTTTGTATTTTTTAATAAAGGACATACAATATTCAACTTAAAAGTAATTTGAATAAGCGTGTGAGCAATCAATATTTTCCCAGGGCTTACTATAATTAATGTACATACATATACATATATATATATATGTATATATATATATATGTATATATATATATGTATATATATATATGTATATATATATATATGTATATATATATATATGTATATATATATATGTGAACGAGTTTGTAATAAATTCCATGTGAAAGGCATGTGAAAACATAATGCAGAATCTATTCTCTTCTCTATGAATAAACAAATAAATATCCTAACGCAATACGCAATACAGGGGAGACAGAGTTCTAGTCTAGACAATTAAGTCCCTTCGAACCACCTTCCACCGAAGATATTTTCGACCTATGTTCTTCTGTATCAAATGAAATAGTTTTCTCATGGATTTAATCAACTTTCATCTATTTAATTTTTCTACATTCTCCGTTTTGTAATGTAGTTCTTAAAAAGCGAACTCGATAGTTATCGATAATAATTACTTTGTATTTTTTAATAAAGGACATACAATATTCTACTTAAAAGTAATTAGAATAAGCGTGTGAGCAATCAATATTTTCCCAGGGCTTACTATAATTAATGTACATACATATACATATATATATATATATGTGAACGAGTTTGTAATAAATTCCATGTGAAAGGCATGTGAAAACATAATGCAGAATCTATTCTCTTCTCTATGAATAAACAAATAAATATCCTAACGCAATACGCAATACAGGGGAGACAGAGTTCTAGTCTAGACAATTAAGTCCCTTCGAACCTATGTTCTTCTGTATCAAATGAAATAGTTTTCTCATGGATTTAATCAACTTTCATCTATTTAATTTTTCTACATTCTCCGTTTTGTAATGTAGTTCTTAAAAAGCGAACTCGATAGTTATCGATAATAATTACTTTGTATTTTTTAATAAAGGACATACAATATTCTACTTAAAAGTAATTAGAATAAGCGTGTGAGCAATCAATATTTTCCCAGGGCTTACTATAATTAATGTACATACATATACATATATATATATATGTATATATATATATGTATATATATATATATGTATATATATATATATATGTATATATATATATGTATATATATATATGTATATATATATATATGTGAACGAGTTTGTAATAAATTCCATGTGAAAGGCATGTGAAAACATAATGCAGAATCTATTCTCTTCTCTATGAATAAACAAATAAATATCCTAACGCAATACGCAATACAGGGGAGACAGAGTTCTAGTCTAGACAATTAAGTCCCTTCGAACCTATGTTCTTCTGTATCAAATGAAATAGTTTTCTCATGGATTTAATCAACTTTCATCTATTTAATTTTTCTACATTCTCCGTTTTGTAATGTAGTTCTTAAAAAGCGAACTCGATAGTTATCGATAATAATTACTTTGTATTTTTTAATAAAGGACATACAATATTCTACTTAAAAGTAATTAGAATAAGCGTGTGAGCAATCAATATTTTCCCAGGGCTTACTATAATTAATGTACATACATATACATATATATATATATGTATATATATATATATGTATATATATATATATATATATATGTGAACGAGTTTGTAATAAATTCCATGTGAAAGGCATGTGAAAACATAATGCAGAATCTATTCTCTTCTCTATGAATAAACAAATAAATATCCTAACGCAATACGCAATACAGGGGAGACAGAGTTCTAGTCTAGACAATTAAGTCCCTTCGAACCTATGTTCTTCTGTATCAAATGAAATAGTTTTCTCATGGATTTAATCAACTTTCATCTATTTAATTTTTTTACATTCTCCGTTTTGTAATGTAGTTCTTAAAAAAAGCGAACTCGATAATTATCGATAATAATTACTTTGTATTTTTAAACAAAGGATATATAATATTCAACTTAAAAGTAATTAGAATAAGCGTGAGAGCAATCAATATTTTCCCAGGGCTTACTATAATTAATGTACATACATATACATACATAAATACATATGGCCGGTATTATCCGGATCTGTACCGATTATATACTATTTGATCCGGATCGTCCTTGTTTAAGAGATTAGTAATAAGACATGTCAGCTTTCATACTTCGGCTTCTGTATGCTATATCCTTTCGATTACTATTATTTAGTAAGGCTCCTAACCCTATATTTTGATTCATGATAATAGTGTGGTCCTTGCTTAACCAAATATTTCTGAATACTTTCTTAATACTTTAACATATCTTACATTCTTATTAATCCTTGAGGCAAATAAACTACGTAATGAAAAACATTACAAAGGTACATTCATGTACCTTACTTGACGAATGTCGCGATCAGGCTCTGTGGAATGTACACGCAGGCACAAGGCGCTTCGTCATAACGGGATTGCTGGTTAAGAGGTGTGGAATATATCAAATCAAATCATTTATTAATCGATATAAGTAACATACATTACATCCATCGATCGTAATATTTGAAACTACCACCGTTTCGTATTGAGGTTCCTCTGACGGAGATGAAACGGCGAAAAGAAACTCCGTAGGTATCCTCATTTTTAGCTTTTTTAATAAAGGACATACAATATTCTACTTAAAGTAATTAGAATAAGCGTGTGAGCAATCAATATTTTCCCAGGGCTTACTATAATTAATGTACATACATATACATATATATATATATATGTGAACGAGTTTGTAATAAATTCCATGTGAAAGGCATGTGAAAACATAATGCAGAATCTATTCTCTTCTCTATGAATAAACAAATAAATATCCTAACGCAATACGCAATACAGGGGAGACAGAGTTCTAGTCTAGACAATTAAGTCCCTTCGAACCTATGTTCTTCTGTATCAAATGAAATAGTTTTCTCATGGATTTAATCAACTTTCATCTATTTAATTTTTCTACATTCTCCGTTTTGTAATGTAGTTCTTAAAAAGCGAACTCGATAGTTATCGATAATAATTACTTTGTATTTTTAATAAAGGACATACAATATTCTACTTAAAGTAATTAGAATAAGCGTGTGAGCAATCAATATTTTCCCAGGGCTTACTATAATTAATATATATATATATATATATATATATATATATATATATGTGAACGAGTTTGTAATAAATTCCATGTGAAAGGCATGTGAAAACATAATGCAGAATCTATTCTCTTCTCTATGAATAAACAAATAAATATCCTAACGCAATACGCAATACAGGGGAGACAGAGTTCTAGTCTAGACAATTAAGTCCCTTCGAACCTATGTTCTTCTGTATCAAATGAAATAGTTTTCTCATAGATCTAAGCAACTTTCATCCATTTTATTTTTTAATGTTCACCGTTTTGTAATGTAGTTCTTAAAAAGCGAACTCGATAGTTATCGATAATAATTACTTTGTGTTTTTAATAAAGGACATACAATATTCAACTTAAAAGTAATTTGAATAAGCGTGTGAGCAATCAAGATTTTCCCAGGGCTTTCTGTAATTAATGTACATACATATACATATATAAATACATATAGGCCAGTATTATGCGGATCTATACCGTAGGGGTTATATACTATTTAATCCGGATCGTCCTTGTTTAAGAGATTAGTAATAAGACATGTCAGCTTTCATACTTGGGCTTGTGTGTGCTATATCCTTTCGATTACTATTATTTAGTAAGGCCTAACCCTATATTTTGATTCATGATAATAGTGTGGTCCTTGCTTAACCAAATATTTCTGAATACTTTCTTAATACTTCAACATATCTTACAATCTTATTAATCCTTGAGGCAAATAAACTACGTAATAAAAACATTACAAAAATACTTAATTCATGTACCTTACTTGACGAAATACGAGTAATGGATGTCGCGATAAGACTCTGTGGAATGTACACGTAGGCACAAGGCGCTTTGTCATTACGGGATTGCTGGTTAAGAGGTGTGGAATATATCAAATCAAATCATTTATGAATCGATATAAGTAACATACATTACATCCATCGATCGTAATATTTGAAACTACCACCGTTTCGTATTGAGGTTCCTCTGACGGAGATGAAACGGCGAAAGAAACTCCGTAGGTATCCTCATTTTAGCTTTTTTTTTATAAAAGAAATACAAAATAATTTAATTACAAAACAGTTAACAATAATTTAATTAGAAATAGCATGGTATAGATCAACTCATTCCCAGGGGTTACTGTCATTAATATATTCATTTATATTGTAATAACCCTTTTTGTACAGTTTTTCTGTGATAAATGCTTTAAACCTGTTTAAAGGAAAACTTTGTACTTAGGATAACATAGGAAATACCATCCATCTCGAACAATACTAAAATAAAATTCAGCAGGCAGCAATGTGCAAGGTGTATGTTATTGAAGTCGCCAATCGGCTGGCCAAGAGTGACCGCGAAAGCCAGGACAGCCGAGTGGTAGGGTGATCGGAATACGAGTCGGGAGACCCGAGGTCGGTCCCCAAGTAGCAGGCTCGCACCAATAGGTTTTAACTTTCAAAAATGGTCTAGACATCTGTCTATCCCGGGATTGGGAATAGTGTGAAGACATTTTTAATTATGATGATGAAATAAAAGGTTGTAAATAATTTTAGTAAAATGAATACCAATAAAACCAATCTACCTATTAACACTATTTCAGTGTTATATTGGCGATTCTTAATAAATAAATAAATAACACAATTAACTCATTAGTAAAATTTCGTTAAAAACGAAAACTTAGCACAAAAGCCGTCATCATTCTATAATCTATTCTTGCTATTAACATTGTTAATAGAATAAGCCGTAGCTACGCCGAAATCCATTACATTGACGGGGATAAACAAAGTTCCAACAAATTAACTTTAGCTCACTATATTAATGTTAATGACGTCATTTAATTTATTATATCCATAAAACACATAATCTTGACTTTGTGCAGGAATCGTAACATCATTTTGTAGGGCGTTTTCGAAAATGAATTTTTACGTCCAAAACATCGTCTGGTGATTAGGGTGATTGTGAAAAATATAGTTACAGGTTTGACGCCGTCTATGGATTAATTTCGTGAACGATTTGCAAAAGTATACAGACTACCAGATTCAAGTATCGGTTACTAGTTGTAGTTAATGGGAATATTTGTAATATTATTACGTATTAAAAAGTCACGATAGCCGAGTGCTAGCTGGTCAAAATTTCGAGTCAAGAAACCCGATTTCGATCCCCAGGTGGCAGGCTCGTACCAATGGGTTTTTAAAAACTTATGTACGAATTATATCCTTGGCTTGAACATAAAGATGGCTCACCACCTGTCACGTTGTTCCGAAAATGTCTTCGGTGGAAGGTGGGTCAAAGGGAATTTCTTGTCTAGACTAGACCTCTGTCTACCCCTGTATTGGGAATTGCGTGGAGATATATATTATATTTATATATTTATTAAGTATTGCTAGTAATTTTCATTAATAAACAAACGTATTAAAAAGGCACGATAGCCGAGTGGTTGGATTATCGGAATTAGAGTTAAAAGACTTGAATTTGATCCCCAGTTGGCGATCTCCTACTAATGGGTTTCTCAAAAAATTTACGTATGATTTAAATATCCTTGGCTTGGATATAAAGACAGCGACGTGCTCACCACCAGTGACATTGTCTCTAAAATATCATCGGTGGAAAGTGGGTCTATAGGACTTAATTGTATCCATCTCTGTTTGATTCAAGTATAGTCAGTATTAAAATTCAAGTATAGTGAGTATTCAAATCAAACAATTGGTCGGAATTTCAAGTCAAGAGACCCGAGTTTTATCCTTAAGTGGCCGTACCAATGAGTTTTCTTTAAACCTATGTACAAATTATATCCTTGGCTTGAACATAAAGATGGCTCACCACCTGTCACGTTGTTCCGAAAATGTCTTCGGTGGAAGGTGGGTCAAAGGGACTTTCTTGTCTAGACTAGACCTCTGTCTACCCCTGTATTGGGAATTGCGTGGAGATATATATTATATTTATATATTTATTAAGTATTGCTAGTAATTTTCATTAATAAACAAACCTATTAAAAAGGCACGATAGCCGAGAGGTTGGGTTATCGAAATTAGAGTTAAAAGACTTGAATTTGTTCCCCAGGTGGCGGACTCGTACTAATGGATTTCTCAAAAAAATTATGTGCGATTTAAATATCCTTGGCTTGGATATAAAGACGGCGACGTGCTCACCATCAGTGACATTGTCCCTAAAAATATCTTCGGTGGAAAGTGGGTCTGTAGGCCTTAATTGTATCAACCTCTGTTTTATTCAAGTATAGTCAGTATTCAAATTCAAGTATAGTCAGTATTCAAATCAAACAATTGGTCGGAATTTCAAGTCAAGAGACCCGAGTTTTATCCTTAAGTGGCCGTACCAATGAGTTTTTCTTTAAACCTATGTACAAATTATATCGTTGGCTTGGACATAAAGACGGCGACGGGCTCACCACCTGTCATGTTGTCCCGAAAATATCTTGTGTGGAAGGTGGGTCGAATGGACTTAAATGTCTAGACTAGACCTCTGTCTATCCCTGTATTGGAAATTGCGTGAAGATATATATTATTTATTTATTTATTCATCGACCTAAGTATGTACATTCGTTTATCGATAGTTATTTTAATCTACCACCGTTTCGTAACGAGGTTCCTATAACGGAGCAGAAACCGGCGAAAGAAACTCCGTAGGTATCTTCTTTTTTGGTCAATTTTTTATAATATATATAATATATGTATAATACAAATGTGATGAAATATTTTTTAGAAATAACTTGAGAGCGACCACCTCTTTCCCAGCTACCTGCGTAACTTCTTGGCCATCAGTAAGGTATGGCAGTACTTCAAACTACTTAACGGTTGCAAAAGTCCACTGCATGACAGACTGACATCTTTTTTTTTATAGAAAAGGGAGGCAAACGAGCTAGTGGCACACGTGATAGTAAGTGATTACCGCCGCCCACGAACATCCGCAATACCAGAGAAATAGCAGATCCGTCGCCGGCCTTTGAGAAAGGTATAGGCTCTTTTCTTGAAGGTCCCTAAGTCGTATCATTCATAAAGTGCAAGCGCGCGGCAGAAAATTCCGCGAAAAACGCACTTTGGTGGAATGCCAAGCATCAAGGTGGTGTAGATGAAATTTTTGACTATGCTGTAAGGTGCGATGGAGAAAACGAGCACACCCCGTAGTAGACCTTGTAGAAAATGCAAAGAGATGCAACATCTCTTCGCAATACCCGGGGATCTAGCCGATCGGATAGAGTATGGTCGTCGACAATTCGAGCTGCTCTTCTTTGGATACGGTCAAATGGAAGGAGTTGACACTGGGGTGCCCCCACCCAGAGATGAGAACAGTACTCCACGTGCGGCCGAACCTGCGCCTTATGAAGTTGCAAGCGGTGGGCTGGCATAAAGTACTATCATGCTCTACTGAGCACGCCAAACTTTTTAGAAGCCAATTTGGCCTTCCCTTTCAAATGACCGCGAAGCTGAACGTTGCTGGTGACGTTGGTCAACGCCAAGGATTCCGATGCCTGTCACTTACTGCTCGTCACTTATTGTCACCTCTCACTTCGTCCTTTTCGTGCTTCCATGCTTTTCAATCCTCCTTCCTTTCAATCATTCGTTTTAAGGTTAACGACTCTTTTATTCGTTCATTTATAATCATAAAGAGCATGAAATATATTTTGTATTATTTGATTGAAGTATTCGAATAGCATAAGTTAGGAATTCAAGATTGTACGAATGACTCTTTCATTTCAAACTTACTGGGAAACCTTAGTAAGATTTTCATTTATTCGATTGTACTTTAAAACTGCATCACCTTTTAAACGTCTCCGTGAAATGGAGCCCCGCATTCTGCGCTCGTTCAATTTGAATATTTCACGGTCCAAGATTGCATAAAACCCCGTCTCAATAATAAATGGGAAAATGAATTGCAGTCTCGCTATTGCTATCGCTACGAAAAACCAGGTAAACTGTGGAGCTATTATTACACCTAAATACAACTTATAACCGTGGAGGTAAAGGCTTAAAAATATGTCACCACCTTTTTTTCAAAGACTGAGAGAAAAGCTAACAAATATTGACAGATGGCGGGACAACTTTCTTAAAAAAATACCAGACATATAAATTATAAGAAGACAAGTGATAGGCAACAGAGTCTAAGGTGCAAGATGTCTGATACTACGATCGCCAGTTCGCTCGCCGAGTGTGACGATTATGGCATACCCTTGTTACATATAGATGCCCACCGAATGGAAGGTGTCCATCGAACACAATTTTTTGGACCGGACATATTTAGTTGTGTTACTCTATGGATTAGGTAGCCTGTGAAAGTAGCGCGTTAGAGGTATAAAGAAAAATAAAATACAAAATCAAATACTAAATAGGAAATGGCGGAATTCGAACCCGCGAACTCCGCTGTACCGCGGCGATGCTCTTACCTTCCAGCAGTGTGAGATGATTTTTAAATTTATCGTAGTATAAGAACTCAGAAACTCTCATTCCCTTTTTTTATATTTTTTATAAAAAAAGGGAGGCAAAGGAGCAAGTGGTACACGTGATGGTAAGTAATTACCGCCGCCCATAAACACCCGCAATACCAGAGGCATAGCAGATGCGTTGCCTCCCTTAGAGTGCCCCCCCTCTAGGGCTGTGTGGGCCACCGGTTACCTACACTCACCAGACGAAACGCAGAAGTTTCTTAGACTTCTACTTCATTCCGGTATTCTGTGAGGACGTGGTACTTCCCGGCCGTGCCGGCCCATTCACGCAACAACAAAAGCTGATGCGTGGCTCTACCACTGTTAAAACAACAACGTCATCTTAAGATGCTGTGCGACGCATGCTAGATAAGCTTAGGCATTGCTGAGAGTCTAGTACAGGTGTTCAGGCGCAACGATTTCGCACATGGGGACTTGAATGCTGTATTTGAAATAGTCACCGTCGATGGCAGCTAGATATGACGAACTCTGTGGACGACTGGTGTACTCACTGATTTTCAAGGTACGTATCGGAAAGTTCAATGTAGAAAAACCACTTTTTGTACTACTTACTTTGGGCTCAGAGTAGTTTAAGTGATGTGGTCCCTATCTATGTATGTATTTATTATTTATTATATTATATTGCTATGAACCCGAACCCCTCCAGAAAGGGAGGGTTTTCCGTAATCGCCACACTTAGCAAGCTAATTGGCTATACACTAAACGATCCTTTATTGACTAATTTAGTTTATTTTCTCTTAAAATATTATAAATCTTAAAATTAATGACATCTTATAATTAATAATAAATAAAATACTTTGACGAGATCCATGGTTGAGTGGCGCCCACACTGGTTTTCATAGTGTCGCCGGCTCTGAGGTCTCGGGTTTGATTCCCGGTAGGGTCCGAGTAATTCCGGGACGGAAATATAGAAAACCACTTTGTCTGCATTGTGTTGGATCTGGTTATTAATGGTACCTCAGTTGTTTTCGATTCCATGACAAAAGTGTTTTAAGTACTTAGTTTGGGATCAGAACATGTCTATGCATGTATATTTATGTAGATATCTATGTATTTTGTGACGGAAAGTACCCTAATATTAAGGTAGACAGAGGTCTAGACAATTAAGTCCTTTCGACCCACCTTCCACCGAAGAAATTTTTGGGACATTATTACAGATAGGCGCCCGTCGTTGAGTTTTAGTGTCTGAAGCCAACGATATAAGTCATACATAAGTTTTTGAAAATCCCACTGGTACGAGCCTTGACGATCGAACTCAGGTCTCTCGACTCGAATTACGATCACTCAACCACTCGGCCACTCTTATGTAGATATCTATGTATCTTGTGACGGAAAGTAAGACGTATTATTGTAAAATAAACGGAGTTATAAAATATAATACACATGCACTTATGCAGAAGTGGTTAGGTGATCTTAATTCGAATCAAGATACCCGAGCTGGATCCCCAGGTGTTGGGCTCGTGCCCATGGGTTTTTTCAAAACTTATCAATGATTTATATCGTTGGCTTGGACATACCGTCGGCGACAGGCTCACCTGTCACATTGTAGTAGCAGACCTTTGTCTATCCCATTTTTGTATTGGGAATGGTGTGTAGATATGGTTTTTTATGTACTTCCACTCGCGGATGTATAAATACATTGCAAAAGACTAAAACCGTTTTAAGAAAATTACATTTTTTTTGTGAGGTACTCCTCCAAACGAGATATTTCTTCTTCCGTAAGTAATGGAATGAGACGTAAGTTTTATTTTATTCTGCTGAAGCACTAGCCGCATACCGTTCGAATTTTGCTATATTTCAAACCAAAAAATGTTTTTTTTAATAAGAGATTTGTATAAATATAATATATAAAATAAATATAAAACGGAATTCTATTGAATAATAAAAAAAATTATACGAAGGCTAAAGAATATCCAACTGTGATTGGTTTATTAAAGTTTTGTGATAATTTTTGAACAAATCTTTGTTAAACAAATTGAGTTATAATGGAAATGTAAAGTAAGGGTAGTGAAGGAACAGCCTTGAAAAGCTATGACTGAAAACAAAAGCTTTCTCACAAATATTCTCTGAGAATAGGCGGATAAGTTGCGTTTAGTTGTTTCAAATACTTTTTTCTTATTTCTTTTGCACAGACATACAGATTTAGATTCTGTGGGAATTTTTATGTGATTCTGTGAGTGTGTATGTGTGTAAGAGTGCGTGTGAGAGTGGACGTGCGTGCTTGCGTGCGTTCGTGCTTGCGATGGCGCGTGTGCGCAAGGCAAAAGCCTCTCCAGTTTGGTTTCTCTCTGCGCTGTGTAGGTTTTGCCACTCTGCGCAGGTTTTGCCACTGTAACCAGTACCGTACGCCTTAATGTTCGAAGTTACTGCTCATCGGTCTGTTGGATTTTCGTCTGGTATATTATGATGGTGGTCGGAATTTCGAGTCGAGAGACCCGAGTTCGATCGAGGTGGCAGGCTCGTATCAATTGGTTTTTCAAAAACTTATGTACGAATTATATCGTTGGCTTGGACATATAGACGGCGACGGGCTCACCACCTGTCACGTTGTCCCGAAAATATCTTCGGTGGAAGGTGGGTTGAAGTGACTTTATTTTCTAGACTAGACCTCTGTCTACCCCTGTATTGGGAATTGCGTGAAGATATTTATTTATTTTTAATATGCTATCGCGCCATCTTTTGGCATGTGAATGCATTTAAAGGCTTTTCCTTTTCGACCTATATTTGTAATATTCCTATAGCCTAACCACATAGCACATGTCAACTATTAACATTGGCATGTTAGTCATGCGACCTTAAAGGTTTTGCCCATTAAAAAATCGCAAGGTGGCAATGGGGTTTAGACGACCTCCGGGGACAAGTGGCGTAAATACCGGTTTGGATGTTCCTTGTTAAACAACCCAGCATCTCGCCGGGCTCTAATTCCCAATGAAAGCATTATATTGCGCTTTTCCAAGTCTATTTAAATACAAGATAATGCGTTCGTATAGTTTTGCCAGCTCTTGTCTGCTCCCTGAAAACGTGTTCCATCTAGGTTTCGAGCGCTTTAGAAATCATAGTGATTCGCGAAAATTGTTATATTAACAATACATATTTTACAAATAGTCTTTGGTATGATATAGTTTAAGAAAGGTATGTTCACGTCATTCCCAATACAGGGTTAGACAGAGGTCTAGACAATTAAGTTGTTTCGACCCACCTTCCGCCGAAGATATTTTTGGGACAACGTGACGCCATCACAATGCCCAAGCCAACGGTATAATTGGTATATAAATTTTTAAAACAAAACCCATTGGTCACCTGCCACCTGGGGATCGAACTCGGGTCTCTCGACTCGAAATTCCGATCACACTACCACTCGACTATCGTGACTATAGTTTAGTATTCATTAAAAATAAGTCAATGCTAGTTTTATCTATGTATTAATACTGTAATAATATGTACAATAATATGTGTATATATGTAAATAGGTACCGGCTAAACAATATGTCACTGCCATTTCTTTTCGTGGGTGCCGTAAGAGGTCACGAAAAGAAAAGCTTTGACAATATTTTGCAACAGATAATGAGCAGACTCGTGACGGAGTTTGCGTCAGAAGCACGAGGTGTACATTACTGCCATCGCCAATCCATTTGCCGAGCGTGGCGATTATAGAGACCCACAGTAGAGATTCAGCAGTAGATCAGGCTGTTGTGTATGCGTTGTGTGTGTTTGCAACCACTCCACTATCATGACTTATAAAAGTTCCATTAAAGAGATTACACATCACTTACATACGAAGTCATCTGTGCTCCGCACTGAAAAATACTATTGCATTGAATAAAACTTTTAAACTGCATCGTCTTTTAAACGTCTCTGTGAAAGTGAGCCATGCATTCTGCGCTCGTTCAATTTGGATACTGCACGGTACTTATTTGCACAATACTAGTCTCGATATGATATGGAAGAATGAATTACAAGTATGCAAGAACACACCGTACACACTTCAACTCATGTAAAACATACGCATAAATAGACAACACTCACAAACACACACACGCACGCATACGCACACAGACACACACATCCACCCACACACAAACAAGCACCTAAATGAGCAATCTAATTGAGTATATATATTTTCTCTTTAACTATCAAAGAAATGACCAAAGTATCTGATATGTCTTGCTGAGTACCAAGAATGACTTAAAATGTTGACTGCTTTTGCAAATTTAATGGTTAAAATTAAATCTTTGAGTTACAAAAGAACCAGCCCTCTTGTCAGCCAGATTTTAACACCGCTTTCGTGCGTTGAGTTCTGGCGGAGAAAGAAGAAACCTTTACAAGTGAAGGTACCACAAACACCTAGACCCGAGACAACGTAGAAGAAGATATTTAAATATTGCGCAAGTTTATTTTAAAACAAACACGATAGTTTTTCCTTGTCTGGACCACTGTCTACCTGAAATGCGTGAGATTTTTTTTTTAAATTTTTTACAAAGAATAAATAAAATATCTCTTTCAACAATATATACCATACAGAGAAGTGTGAGATTGCTGTTGACAGCACATTTATCATATCCAATAAACGAAGTTAAAATCAGAAGGGGACTTCATAATCAGGGTAAACTCCTCCATAATGTATTAATACATTTCAAATGTAAGATGTTCTCACCCATTCGGTCTCCTATACTTCCACTCTGTATACAATATTAGTACACGTTATATTTAATTATAGAAGTAATAATAATTATAAATCAATATCTTCACGGCATTCCCAATACACGGGAAGACCGAGGTCTAGTCTAGACATTTAAGTATCTTCGAAGCGAAGACATTGTTCGGGACAACGTGGTAGGTGGTGAGCCCTGCGCCGTCTTTATGTCAACGATATAATCGTACATAGGTTTTTGAAAAAACCCATTGGTATAAGCCGGCCACCTGGGGATCGAACTCGGGTCTCCTGACTCGAAATTTGATCACTCTGCTATCGTGACTAATAAGAACTCCGTGAACCAGTGGGGCACAAACCGGATTTCACGGTGTCGCCGTTTGCTTTGAGGTCCCGGGTACGATTCCCGGTTGGGTTAATGTAAAAAAAAATTATATACATTCTCGAGTGTTTGTGGTACCTTCGTAGCCTTTATTATTATGGACTAAATTTTCTGACTTCGTTCCTACCACGCATCTGCGTTTGCATTATCGATTGTTGAATTTCTCTGAGATAAATGTAGTCCTCTTTACTTCAAATCAAAATCTGCTTCATCCCTGACAGTCGTATAAATTTCTCATTTACACAATAATTGTGTAAATGAGAAATTTATACGACTGGCACAATTATTGTGTAAATGTTTGTGGGGTGGAGTATCAACATTTATCATATGGTGAATGTCAGCTTTGTTTAGGGTAGTTTTTTTATAGAAAATATGAATTTTTTTTTATAGGATAAGGGAGGCAAAGGAGCAGGTGGCTCATGTGATGGTAAACTTTTACCGCCGCCCATGAACACCCGCAATACCAGAGGCATAGCAGTTGCGTTGCCGGCCTTGGAGTGCCCCCCCCAGAATTGGGGTAGGGGGATGTGTGGGCCTCCAGTTACCTGCACTTACCAGATGAAACGCAGAAGTTTTTAGACTTCTGATTCAAAAATTATTTCTGATTTAAATAATTAAAAAATTATACAAATTTGTCTAAATATAGTTTAAAAACATTGCCTTAATTAGGTAATTACTTAGTTAATGTAAATTTTATAATAGTTTTAATATAAATAATTTAACCTCTTGTATTGTAAGTTGCACTGTAATTAAGATCGTAATTGTTATGAGTATGCAATAAAAATATTTCATTTGATTTGATATAACAAAAAGCATAAATATGCTACATGCAGTTATTTGTTTTGTTTGTTTGTTTGATAATGGTTTGTTCGCCATACGGATTGGCTAGCATAGTACCAGTCTCGTAGTAGTTAGAGGTCTAGAAAATGTAATGTTTTGGAATAATATTTCACCAAAGCTTTTTTCTAATACAGTTTTACAAGTCCAGGGCTGGTCGCCGTTTTAACCAATGATTCAAATTGTAGAAGGGTTACGAAGAAATTGATTAGTTCTAGCATTCCTTCTAGGGATTGAACTCTGGTCGCCCGATGTCAATGCAAATCGCTCAACCACTCCCTTATCGGGCCTCTATTTTTCAAGAGATTCTATTATAAAAGATGAAATGTTTAAATTATATTAAAAATATTTGCCAGATTAATTTCTGTTTATTTTACATTATTTTAATGTATGCTCGTAGAATCTCTCTAAAAAGATTTCATCTCAATTTTTATTCAAATCCAACCTTTTTAGTTGAACAAATAATTTTTATTAGAATTGGCAAAGACGGTCGAGACAGTTTTAAGATGTTTAGATCTCTATTTTGTTCAAAGATTTTTTGCTTTTTAAATTTAACCTGTTGATATATATGACCTCTATTGTCCAAATGATTTTGAACCTGCCTTTTATGTTAAGGGTCGCAGCTTCGAGTCTTGCTGGGTAAAAAATTGGTATAATGAATAAGGTAAGGGATTTCCACATATGGGGGGAATATCCACAATAGCCACGCTTGGCAAGCGGATAGGCTGTACCTCTATATCTGTATGGCCGGACTATGTATATATGTGTATATATATGAAAATGCATTTTTAAATAAAGTAATATTAAAATACATACCAATATATTTATTAGTCCTAGCAAAAAATGAAAAAAAATGTTCTATTCCAAATGGTCACCTTTGACTTTTATACAGACACTGGCACTGTTTTCAAGGGAAATACCGCCAGTGCTTGCTCCAAAGATTTTTTAAGAGGCTCAATGACACCGTATCGTTAAGAGCAGGCCTGACCATACTGACCATAATTTGAAATCTAAAGGGTTGAAGTCTGGGCTGGGTGAGCCATTTTTCAGCTCTTAAGTCCGGAACATTGGTTTCAAGCTTGGGTAGCATTTTTAGGCTTGGGTAATTCGTGCCTTGTGACTGGGTGCAGTGTCCTGCTGGAAAGTCCACAGTATATTTTTAAAAAGTGTATTGCTGACATGTTTCACAACAAGATACAAGACCGTATCTTGATATACTTTGGGTAAAGTTTTCACTCCTATTTCACAAAAAAAAATTGTTTTGTGACTCCTTGATAAGCCACGCCCCACCAAACCATCACTGACGCAGGAAGATGACTACGTTGTACCTTTCCGACCACTTGAGCAGCTTCTTTAGAACAGTGAATGTACACTTTATCATTTTGCTTATTGTAGTGTTCTTCAATCGTGAAAATTTGGGTAAACAGCACATTTTTATGCCCTTCACCTACGTATCGCGACAGAAGGCATTTTGATCGATCCACTCTCTTTTTAATTTTAAAGATTAATTTAGGGCATGTCCTATATATCGACGATAAGCACCGAACTTCTCGTCTTGTTTTATAATATGCGACAGAGTCGTAGTGTTAATCTTCATTTCTCGCGATAAACTTTTTTTGCTTCCTAATAGTTCCTAGTAGTTCTAACAGCACGCGGACGGCCAGATCTTTTCTGGTATTCGACAGAGGAAGTATTGTTTTATCTGTTAATAGTACGACATACGAACATACGGCTTATGCTAACCTTTTAAAGTGTATGGAATATGACCGACGAAACCACAACCACTGCAATCCTATTTCCTTTTACCCCCATATTTTAATTTGATAATGAACACCAAACAATATGTGAAATGGCGCAAAATCGGAAGAAATTTTTAAATATGTAAAATTTTAAATAATATACGTGTTCTAATTTCAAAATAATTAAAAAGTTGAAAAATAAAAGAAAAGTTTTTATGTAACAGTATTTTTGGCCAGACTTGTTATATACATATGGATATGTAATATCATATATTTGATATATATGATAAAAAGATATGGATGTGGTTAGTTATTAAGATAATAAAACTTCAGCTAAAAAAAATAATGACATTTGTTAGTAAAGACATAACAAAACTGCTACAGTATTAATACTAATAATAATAATAATGGTAGGGGTGTCGAATCCAAATATTTCCATGCATAATGAACCATACATATATGAACCTGCAAACATTATAAATTAATTCATTTGTTTATGGTCTCTTAAACAATTTACTTGCTGCATATAATTGTTTCGTTTTCGTTTAATTTAAATTTAGATATGTAACAATATTTTGGAGAAATTCTAATAAAAGAGAGTTTTCAAAGTACAAAAACAATGTATACAGGTTCATGTTCAAACTAAAAACAATGTACAGCTACTGAAACAACTTTCAAGTTGATAAAATATTTTCTCTGTCATCACTTTTCATTTAAGATATTTTGTATGCCAATTTTGTTAAAAGTAATTAATTTTTCTTTCGTTTCAGACAGAAATTTACGTGACAATACAAGACTGTTTATCGTAAGAGCAAGAACTGTGCTAATGCATAAAAATATTTTTGTTTGAGTCAAGCAATATATAACCAATTTTCAGAAGATATAAAAAAATGATACAATTCAGAAAAACACTAGGAAATATTTTGATAGAAACATGTTATTATAATATTTATAACTACTAAAATTATCATTTGTAAAAACTAATGATTAAATTATTAATTTTAACATCTCCATTAATCATTTTTAATTTATTTATCCCATGACATTGTATAATTATTGTTCAAATTGGTACTATATTTTGAGATTTTACATTCATCATAAACTGTGGTGAACTTTGAGCATTTAAGAACTTGTTACTTTACCTACAGTCGGTACTAAAAAAATGGATTTTGAATTTAAATATACTGTTATTAGGCAGTCGTGAAAAAGGAAACCTTTTCCGTTATGGTTATTTGATAAATCGAAACACCTGTTCATTATTTGATCCTCATCCCATCTTCATTTATTCGTTTCAAACCTTAGGTTCGAAGGCTATAGAGTAATCATAATAATGAAGTAATTGCGAAAATAAGTGACATAATAATGAGTGGCGTAATTTTGTAGGAACATGTCCTAAATTCTTATGAATTAATTTCTTATATAAAAAAAAAATATCTTCACGCAATTCCCAATACAGGGGTAGACAGAGTGCAAGTCTAGACAATTAAGTCCCTTTGACTCACCTTCCACCGAAGATATTTTCGCGACAACGTGACAGGTGGTGAGCCCGTCGCCGCCTCTATGCCCAAGCCAATGATAAAATTCGTACATAAGTTTTTTGAAAAACTCATTGGTACTGCCACCTGGGGATCGAACTCGGGTCTCTCGACTCGAAATTCCGACCACCCAACAACTCGGCTATCGTGACTTATGAATTTCTTATATAATAATATTATATATTACTTAGTAGTATTAAGTAATTTGACTAAGTAATAAATTATTAATATATTACTTAGTCAACTTGCTTAACAGACTTAGGCGATAAAGTCACGATAGTTGAGTTGTTGGGCGATAGAAATTCGCGTCCACAGTGAGTGTTCGATCCCCAGGCGGTAGGCTCGTACCAATGTGTGTGTGATTTTTAAATACTTATGTACGATTAAATCTTTGGCTTGGAAATAAAGACGATGACAAGCTCACTGTTACGTTATATCTAAAAATATCTTTCGGTGAAATGTGGTTCGAAAGTACTAAACTGTATAGACCTCTGTTTTCCTCAGTATTGGGAATAGCGTGATGATATTTTTTTAACATAAATACACTAATCTCAAAAGGCAGTTCTGGCTTTATTTACCTTTTCAAACAGAACAAACCAATACTAAAACTGCTATTAGACAGTAAAGTTAGTAAGTTATTTAAAGATTCACGGATTTTTATTTACAATTCAAATTTACTATTGTTTAATCGTTATGAAATATTAAGTTTTTGATGATAATGAAATTTTAACAGTGGTAGAGCCACGCATCAACTCTTGTTGTTGCATGAATGGGCTCGACCGAGGAAGTACCACGACCTCACAGAATACCGGCGTAAAGTAGAAGTCTAACAAACTTCTGCGTTTCGTCTGGTGAGTGCAGGTAACCGGTGGCCCACACATCCTCCTCCCCCAATTATGAAGGAGGGGGGCACTCTAAGGGAGGCAACGCATCTGCTAGCCTCTGGCATTGCGGGTGTTCATGGGCGGCGGTAATCACTTACCATCACGTGAGCCACCTGCTCGTTTGTCTCCCTTTTCCTATAAAAAAAATCATATTTTCATTAAAATGAAATAGAGGACAATTAATGAATACATAATTACGCGAAAGATGAACACGTGAACATGAACATGACGTTAATGAACTAAAATGTTACGTCATTGAGTGAAGAATAATTGACAAACTAGCGACAGTAATTATCTGGTGTCTCAATTAACAATTGCTATTTTTCTCTTCATAACTTAATTAAAAATCAAAACAAATAGATAACAAATAAATAAAAAGTTATTTTATTTTTGCCTTTTACTAATGGCGTATGAATATGCCTCGCCGTATTCCCGTAAGTTCTGACTAAGGGACTGTGAAAATGTATCTTGTTACCGATAGATGGCGGGATAACCACCCCAAAAAGAGCAAGGTGCAAGGTGTTTAGTACAGCGATCGTGTATCCGCTTGCCAAACGTGGCTATTATGGAAAACCCACCCTAAAAGGAATGGTCTCAGTCCTGGTGTGGATTATGACAGGCCGTTATGTATGTAGGAACGTATGAGAACAAATATTTGACCAAACACACGCGTCAAGCAGTCAGAGAATGGGGTATAGTGGTAATCATTTTATATATGCGCTTATATTGTTAAATATAATTGTAATATATAAATAATTTTCTCTAAGTCTTAGCAACAGGGTGGTGTAAAATTTTTAATAGACTTGTATTACATTCTTTTGTTATTGACAGCATATTATGGCATGGCTGATTGGAGTACTAAGAATATGGAAGACTGAGATATGGTCTAATTTTTTTGAGGAAATTAAATCAACTGTTAAAAAAGTCCCTCACGATCGTTACATCAACATTTAAGCTAAGCTATTTAAATTGCTAGTTGCATTTATTTTATAGAAAACAAAATATTTACGCTTATGTTGTTGCTATGTTTGTAAAGAGTAATTCACATATATTTCAAAAGTTAGCAGATGTTTATAATCACAATCGACGTGACAATACAAGACTATGCATTCCTAAAGCCAGAACTGCGCTTTTACATAAAAGAGTTTGTTGCATGGCTCCAATTAATTATAATAATATTCCTAAAAATATAAAAGAATTAAACATGAAACAATTCTAGCAAAGAATGCGAATATTCCTGTTTAAAAATTGAAAATGTTATTGCCATGTTAACATTTTTTGAATGATAAATTTAATGAAGATTTTGATCATTGAAGAATGACATTTAAGATTTTTGATTTCAAGAATGACCTTACGGTAATCCATAAAATTGTTTTTTTTTTATATTTAATTATAATTTTATTGTAAAAAGTCACGATAGCCGAGTGGTTGGGTGGTCGGAATTTCGAGTCAATAGATCCGAGTTCGATTACCCAGTTGGTAGGCTCGTACCAATGGGTTTTTTAAAAACTTAAGTACGAATATCGTTGGCTTGGACATAAAGACGGCGACGGGCTCACCACCTGTCACGTTGTCCCGAAAATATCTTCGGTGGAAGGTGGGTCGAAGGAACTTAATTGTCTAGACTCGACCTCTGTCTACCCCTGTATTGGGAAGTGCGTGAAGATATTTATTTATTCTATTTATATATAATTTTATTGTCTGTATTGAATTCTGTTATTCAAATGGGTTTAAAGAACTTTATTCTCATAAGAACATTGTGTCGTTCACTTACATGAGATTACAATATGAAAAAAGAAAAAAATATGAGTTAAGTTATCTATTGACATAAAATAATGAATTAAGTTATCAAATGAATTAAGTTATCTATTGACATGAATTAGTAAGATAAAATTAATGTTCTAAATTTGATATAATTGGTATTTGTATGCCACACTCGAAAGGAAGAAAAATTTTGGACGTTACTTCTAACCGTTATGCAATATCTTTTTCTTTTTCTTTCAGACAGCAACAAAGATTTCAAAACAACTAGATCTTCCACCAGTTTGAAACAACCTATATAGATCAAAGTACAAATTATCATAAATACATAACAACAGTCGACGGGCTCACTACCTGTCACGTTGTCCCGAAAATATCTCCGATGGCAGGTGGATCAAATGGACTTAATTATCTGGACATATTTCTACTTCTGTTTTTATAAAGGCGTGAAAATATGTATGTTTTTTAATTACTTTTTTATTTTTAAGTGAAATGTGTCATGGACACGGCTGTGTGTCACAGGTATAGCTACATGTATATATAAATACAGTATAATAGGTCCAAGAAAAAACCAAACTACGAATTATCAGTTTACTGAATTTTCTTTTAACTGTGGATAAAATTTTAAAGACTCATTCACGTCAAATAGTAACTTTTTAAAATGTTATCTTAAATAATCCATTAGAATTTAAAGTAGCACGAAAATCACGTTTTTTGTGTGAGCCTTTGAAATAAGTTTCGGGTAAAATGCTTAAAAACCAAAATTGGGGGATTACTTATCATAAGTTTGGGGTCCTCGTGGCGCGTGACGTCATTAGTTGCGACGTGAGTACTAACTAATGTTAGACAAGTTCACTTTGAACATACGTTCAAATAAATCGAAATTTAAGCGTTAGAGAAACTTGATGGCCACTTAGAATAATAATAATATAATAATAATATGTATTTATTAACTCTTTCACAAAGTTACAAAGTCTGCGTTTTCAGTGTGTAGGATACATTTTATAATTGAAACTTTGTGAGAGACTGATATTCGTACTAGGTTGCCCTGTCTGACAGATTACCAGGCCCCCGCTTATCGGATCAGTTACACTTAAAAGAATAACATTGTAATATGTGAAAAATAATATTATAATATATGTAATATGGCCATGGATTGTGGTAAGTGTATTTTTTTCATAGAATAAGGGGTAAACGAGCAGGTGGCGTGTGGTAAGTGATCACCACCGCCCATGAACACCTACAATACCCGAGGAATAGCAGATGCGTTGCTGGCTATTGAGAAAGATGGAGGCTCTTTTCTTGAATTTAACTAAGTATCATCGGTCCGGAAAAACCGCTTACGGCAGCACTTTTCATAAAGTGCAAGTCCGTGGCAGAAAATTCTGCGAAAACATTTTCAATAATTTAAATTGCAAATATGTAATCTTATCATTAATTTATAAATTGGTATTAGATTAAATAACGAGGCATTAATAATGTAATTAATTTTTAACAGTGACGTAATCCGCATTTTGTCAAAATCATAGTCATTAAGTAATTGTTAGGCTTTTTCTAAATTAAATATAAAAAGAGAGAACAAAATGTGAATTAATCAGTTACTTACGGAAATCGATATCAATAACTGCTTTACAAGATTCGAAGTCGTCATGAAGGTAATAATAATATTAGCTACAGTCGCACTAGTGAGAGCACAGTTTGAATGTCCAAATGAAGATGGACAATACCCTGATGATAAACAGTGCGATAAATTTTGGGATTGCAGAAATGGTGAAGCAGTTGAAATGTTATGCCCTGATGGCTTGGTATTTGATTCTACCAAAACGCGAAAAATATACAAATGTGAATATCCCTTCAGTGTTGAGTGCGGTAATAGAACTTTATTACAAACAGCGAATCCATCTGACAAGTGTCCACGACGCAATGGCTTCTTCTCTCATCCGGATACATCAATTTGCGATACATACTACTATTGCGTTGATGGTAACGCAACTGAAGTTAAATGTAGCGACGGTCATCATTTCGATGAACAAACTGGTTTATGTAAGTGGGCGTATTTGCTTACGAAAAAAGGCTGTAAAGCTCCAAATCACAGCTTCGTGTGTCCAAAAGTTAAACAGGTTGATAGTGACAATTTAAGAGTTCATCTCGTCTACCCAGATTTCAGTGATTGCCAGAAATTTTATATGTGTTTCAACGGTTTCGAACCTAGAGAGTTGAGCTGTCCATATGGTGAAGTTTTCAATGATGCTAGCCAAAAATGTGATAGTCCGGAAAACGTCCAAGGGTGTGAAGATTGGTATGATAAATTCGATGATATTGAAGACACTACAGATGTAATAGAATTTTAACGAGCCTAAATAAATATCATGAATGTAAAAATAACAGTGTAAATAAGTGGTGTGTTTTAAAATCCTTAAGTAAAGTAACTTAATAAATAAAAATAAATAATAAAAGATACTTTTATTTTTTACTGCATCGCATTTTCATCGGTACCTCTTACTATATTATTAAAAATTAATAGAAAAGCCCTTTTGTACTAATTATAGACGGGTAATTTGTAATCAAATCGTTAAAACAAAAAAAGGATTTTTTTTATTTTTTTTATCGTTAACAATTTTTTCTTTTGAAATATGCATTTTAACGCATTAACCGACGATAGTTATAACAACGCCGTTTAATACTATTTTACTATTGAACGTAGACAGAGTTTACCTTATGTTAATCCACTACTGAATACTGTTTTTATTTAGGTAAAATGAAGATGCCAAATACCAACGTCCATTTTACAAGTACTTACTTCCAAATTCTGCTTTAGAAGTAAGTACTTGTAAAATGGACGTTGGTATTTGGCATCTTCATTTTACCTAAATAAAAACAGTATTCAGTAGTGGATTAACATAAGGTAAACTCTGTCTACGTTATCGGCTTACTACTGAAATATTGAATTAATTATATTTTATTAAATGTTAATATTACAAAATTGTGTTAAATATTGCATTAAAGTGACTTGCATTAAAGAGTGAGTATGCTTGTTTCAAACTCAAAATCTTCGAAAATTTAAAAAAAAAATATCTTTACGCAATTCTTAATACGGGGTTACACAGAGGTCTAGTCTAGACATTAAAATCCTTTTGACCCACCTTCCACCGAAGATATTTTCGAGACAACGTGACAGCTGGTGAGCCCGCCGCGGCCTTTATGTCCAAGCCAAAGATGTAATTCGTACATAAGTTTTAGAAAAACCCATTGGTACGAGACTGCCACCTGGGGATCGAACTCGGGTTCTCGACTCAAAATTCCGACCACCTAACCACTCGACTATCGTGACTTGATGATAATGGCAATGTCTAATGCTGAATTCATGCATGAGGTTATAGGAGTGGAAAAACACACTGCATGCCTGGGAAATATATTTCCCCAACATCTGTAGTCCGCCGACACTGAAGTGCTGAACAAACTTATTCTTGCCACAAATCCTTTATTTGTCACAACAAAAAGACGTCTTATTAATGAAAAAGATTTGAGGAAATCAATCTTTAAGCCAAGCAACGCTAAGCCGTGTAGAATGAATTCATAAATTGGCATAAACTTATATCGAATCTCTTTTAAAGTTGACTAAATTCGTGTCAATTTTGACAGAAGAGTTAAACTTTTCCAATTTTCCGAGCCACGGACCATGGAATTGCTTCGTTCAGATAACGTTTGGTGTTTTGCCAGTTTTCAAATGGGGAAACATGTAGAGCATGTAAATATTGACAAAACATTTTTTTGTTAGAGTTTCATATAAAGCGCATGTTAGAAAAGTGAAACGTGTTGTTTGGTCGATAAAACCTAATTTAAAAATTTAACAATGAGAGGTCCTTGATTTTATTTTACTTGACTATTAAAAAAACGTTATAAGACCAAAATTACTATGCTATGATCCTTTTTTTTATAGAAGAGGGAGGCAAACGAGCAGGTGGCTCACTGGATGGTAAGTGACTACCGCCGCCCATGAACACCCGCAATACCAGAGGCAAAGCAGATACGTTGCCGGCTTTAGATGCCCACCCCCAGAATTGGGGGGGTGGACCTCCGGTTACCTGCACTCACCAGACGAAACGCAGAAGTTTGTTAGACTTCTACTTCACGCCGGTATTCTGTGAGGTCGTGGTACTTCCCCGGTCGAGCCGACCCATTCATGCAACAACAAAAGCTGATGCGTGGATCTACAACTGTTAAAATCAATTTTAGTTAAGATTAAAAGAACTGAAAATGCTAGGAATTTGAAGCGGTAAATTCCTTTTATATCTTCACGCAATTCCCAATACAGGGGTAGACAGAGGTCGAGTCTAGACAATTAAGTCCTTCGACCCACCTTCCACCGAAGATATTTTCGGGACAACGTGAAAGGTGGTGAGCCGGTGCAATCCAAATTCTGCTTTGGAAGTAAGTACTTGTAAAATGGACGTTGGTATTTGGCATCTTCATTTTACCTAAATAAAAACAGTATTCAGTAGTGGATCACCACCTGTCACGTTGTCCCGAAAATATCTTCGGTGGAAGGTGGGTCGAAGGGACTTAATTGTCTAGACTCGACCTCTGTCTACCCCTGTATTGGGAATTGCGTGAAGATATAGAAAAGGAATTTACCGCTTCAAATTCCTAGCATTTTCAGTTCTTTTAATCTTAACTAAAATTGATTTTAACAGTTGTAGATCCACGCATCAGCTTTTGTTGTTGCATGAATGGGTCGGCTCGACCGGGGAAGTACCACGACCTCACAGAATACCGGCGTGAAGTAGAAGTCTAACAAACTTCTGCGTTTCGTCTGGTGAGTGCAGGTAACCGGTGGTCCACCCCCCCCCCCCCAATTCTGGGGGTGGGCATCTAAAGCCGGCAACGTATCTGCTATGCCTCTGGTATTGCGGGTGTTCATGGGCGGCGGTAGTCACTTACTATCCAGTGAGCCACCTGCTCGTTTGCCTCCCTCTTCTATAAAAAAAAGGATCATAGCATAGTAATTTTGGTCTTATAACGTTTTTTTAATAGTCAAGTAAAATAAAATCAAGGACATTGTTAAATTTTTAAATTAGGTTTCATCGACCAAACAACACGTTTCACTTTTCTAACATGCGCTTTATATGAAACTCTTTAACAAAAAAATGTTTTGTCAATATTTACATGCTCTACATGTTTCCCCATTTGAAAACTGGTAAAACACCAAACGTTATCTGAACGAAGCAATTCCATGGTCCGTGGCTCGGAAAATTGGAAAAGTTTAAGTCTTCTGTCAAAATTGACACGAATTTAGTCAACTTTAAAAGAGATTCGATATAAGTTTATGCCAATTTATGAATTCATTCTACACGGCTTAGCGTTGCTTGGCTTAAAGATTGATTTCCTCAAATCTTTTTTCATTAATAAGACGTCTTTTTGTTGTGACAAATAAAGGATTTGTGGCAAGAATAAGTTTGTTCAGCACTTCAGTGTCGGCGGACTACAGATGTTGGGGAAATATATTTCCCAGGCATGCAGTGTGTTTTTCCACTCCTATAACCTCATGCATGAATTCAGCATTAGACATTGCCATTATCATCAAGTCACGATAGTCGAGTGGTTAGGTGGTCGGAATTTTGAGTCGAGAACCCGAGTTCGATCCCCAGGTGGCAGTCTCGTACCAATGGGTTTTTCTAAAACTTATGTACGAATTACGTCTTTGGCTTGGACATAAAGGCCGCGGCGGGCTCACCAGCTGTCACGTTGTCTCGAAAATATCTTCGGTGGAAGGTGGGTCAAAAGGACTTTAATGTCTAGACTAGACCTCTGTGTAACCCCGTATTAAGAATTGCGTAAAGATATTTTTTTTTAAAATTTTCGAAGATTTTGAGTTTGAAACAAGCATACTCACTCTTTGATGCAAGTCACTTTAATGCTATATTTAACACAATTTTCTAATATTAACATTTAATAAAATATAATTAATTCAATATTTCAGTAGTAAGCCGATGAACAACTGATTTACAACCAAATGCATGATGCAACTAATTTACAACCAAACCCGGGACACAACTGTTGCTTTCAACAAAATTTTCCAAGTACTGTACAAACATAACGGCAAATATGGGATGTAGGCCGCCCAAACGTTTGAGATTTGCTACAATCTCCACTCTTGGTGACCGGATTAGTGATCTGCTCTCCATCACCGCTCTCTTCAATTTTATACAATATTTTTCGAGATCGTTATCCCGCTTTCGGTCGGCAGGTGAATGTCATTTTAAAGGTTTTTCCTTCAGTTGTCTCTTCCACGGGAAGAAAAAAAAAATAAAAAAAAAATATTTTAAAGAAATGTACGGGTGGGAAGAACATCACATAAATTGCTCTGATCCCATATAGAAAGTAGCTAAAGCACTTGTCTTATGGAAACAAAAATATCGATGCTACTACAAACAACTAAAACCCGAGACAAGGTAGAGTAAGTGTTAGACTTCATTGATTCGTCCGGGAATCGAACTCGAGACCTCAGAGAGACACTCCGTATACCGGTTGACATGTCATTCGTCCAAGGAGGTCTTCAAATATTTATATTACCGGTTACGATGATATACAAATGTAAATGTTAACATGATATATTACAACAGGATATATTAGAGAATACTTAGTGTGACAGAAGCGTGAAATGCTCACTATAGAATTAAACATCATAATATGCAAATTGGGTTTGCACGGTACAAAATCTAAATTTTTTTTAGGAACTTACGTTTAATTTATCAAAGTATAAAAAAACGAATGTTTTTTTGTTTCGTAACGAGGAATATAATGAATGTTATAATATTGTGTCTTGGCGCAGTTTTCCTTAAAACTTTCTTTCTTAATACAGACCCTAAATTTTTCAAAATGAGTAAACTTAGTTTTAGGTATGAATAACTTTGTAAGAAAGAATAATTCAAAATTCAGAGTGAAAATTTTTGACGAAAAAAGACGTCTCGATAGCCGAGTGGATACCCAGGTGACAGGCTTGTACCAATGGATTTTTCAAAAAGAAAACCTTATCTACGAATTATATCGTTGGCTTGGACATTGGGACGGCGATGGGCTCACCACCAGTCACGTTATCCCCAAAACATCTTCGGTGCAAGGTGGGTCGAAACCACTTAATTGTCTATACCTCTGTCTACCCCTGTATGGGGAATGGCGTGAATAGTGAAAATTTGTGTATAAGTTTTGTTAAAAATATAAACAAATATTTCCACGACTAATGGGCTTTCGTTGTTTAACTTAAATTTTGTTATCGCTAAACTTTAATTTTAATTTAAATTTTATAATTAACTTCGTTCCAAACTGAAATTTTCAACTCATGAATCAAGTCTAAAGTTAACTAATAAATAATGATGTTTGCTTTTTAAGAACTGTTTTCGTAACGTTATCTTTATTTTATTAAACACCAATCCATAAATTTTAAGTCTTTGAAGTGAAACTTCTTTAGAATTGTTGTAATTTCAAACCGGATGCAACGGAAAAAACGACAGGTAAGAAACACAAATACAAAAATATGTATATATATATATATATATATATATATATATATATATATATATATATATATATATATATATATATATATATATATATATATATATATATATATATATATATATATATATATATATATATATATATATATATATATATATATATATATATATATATATATATATATATATATATATATATATATATATATATATATATATATATATATAACATAATATCATTTATTCATAAAATAGTAACTATATTTGTGACTCATTCTTTGCCGGTTTCATCCTACTAAAAACTAAAAGAGAGTATTCATCGATTCTTGTATTTGTAGTTTTCTAGAGTTGTGTTCATGAGTTTGTAGTTAAATCTTAATCAGCACAACTATGCACGAAAAACTATCCAGTTTCGATGCCATACATGTATCTTAACTAAATTAAATAGATTTAAGTTTTTAATAAACGTATATTATTACTTCAGTTATTTATGTCAAACATTTTTTTATTTTCAGGCATTTTATTCCTTAACCTGGGGCAGACAGCAGTCTAGATAGTTTAACCTTTTTAACTAACCAATCGATCGCCAATAGCTTTCCACGATCGCCGATCCGATTACGAAGCGTGGCGATTATGGCAACTTCGCTGTGGGAGAGGCCTATGTCCTGCAGTGGTTTAATAGGCCGTTATGTATGTATGTATGTTTGTTACGTAACTCTTCTTTCACCGAAAACATTTTTGGGTCAACTTGATAGGTGGTGAGCCTGTTGCCGTCTTTGTGTCCAAGCCAACGATATATAAGTAAGCTAAAGTTGTGAAAGTAGTTCGATTATGCAAAATGACTGGTTTCAGCTAGTGACCAATTCTCCAGCCTTACATTTAAATGTTGAACTAACTTCTGGTCTAATGGTTCGAAAAGGTATAGATAAGATTTAGTATAAAATTAACATTTATGTATAATTTTTCTTAAGAAAGAAAGAAAAAAAACTTACTACATAAAACTGTGTTAGATTATCGTGTTCAACATAAAATGTATGAAATCCTGGTGACTAAACATTCGGTGTAGTACCGACTAGTTTCGGACAAGTTGGGTCCTTGATCTGGTTAGTAAGTTATTACTTAAGAAAAATTATACATAAATGTTAATTATATACTAAATTTTATTTTTACATTTTCGAACCATTAGACCAGAAGTTAGCTCAACGTTTAAATGAAAGGCTGGAGAATTGTTCACTAGCTGAAACCAGTCATTTGGCATAATCGAACTACTTTCACAACTTTACCTTACGGTTGGATGAGAGATTCCAACATGACAAATCGTCATCGTCATTTATTATTGAATACAATAGATGTATACAATAATAAATGAAAGGGAAAATAAATCAAAATATTTGTATTCATTCATCATCATTCATATTCATCATATTTAATTTCGAGTCCAGAGACCCAAGTTCGATCCCCAGCCAGGTCCGTGTTTTTGAGAAACCAATGGGTTTTTCAAAAACTTATGTACGAATTATATCGTTGGCTTGGACATAAAGACGGCGACGGGCTCACCACCGGTCACGTTGTCCCTAAAATATCTTCGGTGGAAGGTGGTCTAGACTAGACCACTGTCTTTTATTTACTTATATTCATACATATACATGTTTAAACGAACAGTTTATAAATATATTGTTACGATTTTTATCGATATTTATCGATTCTTACATCTTCTTTCTTTTTTGCCTTTTACATTCTTCTTTTACCTCTTACGCTTCTTTCAAATACATTATTTTCTTCATACACGAATACCTTCGAGGAATTTGTTCAGATGGTCTTCAAAATTTTGATATCCGCCTACTGCGATTCATACTTCCTTCACCATTCGGTCTTCACTCATTCGATCAACGTACCCTCACCATAGGAGCACTGCCTTAAATATAACCCAGGTAGAGCCGGGGACTATTATATAATACAACATATAAAATATAAGATCATTCAAAGTTAATTACATAAATACATACATACATATATACATACATATATACATATATAACGGCCCAATAAAGTACAAGACGTAGGCCTTTCTTATAGGGAGAATTTGTCATAATCGCCACGCTTGGCAAGCGGATTTGCGATCGCACACCTCGCACCTTAGACGCTGCTACCCAGTTTCCGTCGTATTATTTCAGTCTGATATTTTTAAATATAACTAATCATTTAAGTCACTATAGCAGATGGCAGGCTCATACCAATGGGTTTTTCAAAATAAAAACTTACGTACGAATTATATCGTTGGCTTGGACATAAAGACGGCGACGGGCTCACCACCTGACACGTTGTCCCGAAAATATATTCGGTGGAAGGTGGGTCCCAGGGGGACTTAATTGTCTAGACTCGACCACTGGGAATTGCGTCAAGATATTTATTTATGTATTTATTTTATATTTTTAAAGACGGTTATACTCATCCATCGCCATCTAACAGTCGCCATAATCGTTATGGCGAATGTAAGATGTTCAAGGCTGTATCCCTTAGTCGCTTCTTACGACACCCATGGGAAGAAAAATAGTGGCAATATTCTTACACCGTTACCACACGGCAAAGTTAATTAAGACAAAAGTATATCTTCAGTCCATTTCCAATACAGGGGTAGACAGAGGTATAGTCAAGACAATTAAGTCCCCTTGACCCACCTTACACCGAAAACATTTTTCGGTACAACGTGACAGGTGATGAAGCCGTCGCCTTCTTTATGTCAAAGCCAACGATATAATCGTACATAAGTTTTTGTAGTGACTCCTAAAATAAAAGTAATTCCTTCAAATGCTTGAAGATCAAAATGTCATATATTTCTTATCTCTAGTTAGATCATGGTGAACCGGTTTTTCGTGTTTTATAGATCATGTTGCGGGAATGTTATTTTTTATACTTTTAAAAAAAGTACATGATTGAACATGAGTCACAATAGCCGAGAGCTTGGGTGGACTCGGGTCTCTTGACTCGAATTCCGACTTGATCGATTCGGGATCGATCCCGAATCGATCTTTAACAATGGTAGAGCCACGCATCAGCTTTTGTTGTTGCATGCATGAGCCGGTTCGACCGGGGAAGCACCACGACCTCACGGAATACCGGCGTGAAGTAGAAGTTTAACAAACTTCTGCGTTTCGTCTGGTGAGTGCAGGTAACCGGAGGCCCACACCTTTCTCAAAGGCCGTCAACGCATCTGCTATGCCTCTGGTATTGCAGATGTTCACGGGCAGCGGTAATCACTTACCATCACGTGAGCCACCTGCTCGTTTGCCTCCCTCTTCTATAAAAAAAATCGGCAGGCTCGTACCAATGTGTTACTTTCAAAAACTTATTTATAGATTATATCGTTGGCGTGGACGTTGAGACGGCGACGGGCTCACCACCTGGCACGTTGGCCAAAAAACATCTTCGGTGGAAGGTGGGTCGAAACGACTTGTCTAGACCTCTGTCTACCTCTGTATTGGGAATAGCGTGAAGATAATTTTATTTTTAGCTATTCTTTGTAGTTGTAGGAGGGTACTAAGGGAAAATCCCTAAAAGTGCAATTGATTACCGTTCAGATACTAGACCAAAAATGTCTTCGATCGAAAGTGGGTCGAAATGACTTAATTTTCTAGACAAGATCTCGGTGTATGTATTGGGAGTTAAGTGAAAATATTTAATTTTTAATGAACGGAGAACAGCGGTACAACGTGTCTCGTACTGTGGTCGACAAACCGCTGCCTGGTATAAACCCAAATAGAAAAGACCTGTCTTGTACTTAAACAAACAGTTATGTATGTATGTATGTATGTCTGTATGTATGTATGTCTGTATGTATGTAGTATGTATGTATGTATGTATGCATGCATGTATGTATGTATGTATGTATGTGTGTGTATGTATATCCTACAGCTTTTTCTATCAACCAACCGAAGTGTTACTGACCATCAGATATAGCAGGCAGAGGAAAGAAATCGCCAGCAGGTAAATTACATAGATAAATAAGTACATATATAAATAGGGACAACATTACATACGTTGCTCCAACGTTACAAGCTAAAACACTTGTGGTATGGAAATCGGAAACAACGAAGGCACCACAAACACCCAGACCCGATAAAATGTAGAAAAAAAAATATTTTCCGTCACCTTTTGTGATTTTACTGTTAGCTTGAATATTATCTACGCTTATCACTTGTCATGTTATCCTAAATAGGCTTAGATGAAAAGTAGGTCGATTGGATTGTATTTTGGAAACCTGTATTTAACCCAATATCAGAAAATTCCGTAAAGATATATACATACACACTAACATACATAGCGGCCTGGTAGAGTCCACTGCGGGACATAGGCTTCTTCCATAGGAAGGATTTGCCATAATCTGGCGCATGGCAAGCAGATTGGCGATTGCACACACAGTGCCCATCTTCGGCCTGATGTTTTTAGAGAGGGTTATCCGCCATTTATCGGTTGCCATAACGATATCCGACGTTGTTTCCCTTTGTCGCCTCTTATGTCATCCTCGGGGAGAAAAGGAGTGGTAATATTTTTAATTACCCATTACCACACGGGCTAAAGTAAAGATAATAAAAACATTATTCTAATAATTTTTCTAGACTAATTACTGAATAAGAAACACTCAAAGAATGAAGACATAGTAGACCAAAACTGGTACGTAAAGCATTCAAAGGCTTGGTAGCTGTGCCAGGATCATGTGAATTTAAATCGGAATACTCGAATTTGATCCGGATTTTACGAAATAATGTATTTTTTGTTATTGATTTGTATGTAAAGATCGCGACAGAACTGTCATGTTATCCCAAATTGTAGATCTTTACGAAATTCCCAATACTGGGGTAGCCAGGGGTCTAAACGGTGAAGTTCTTTAGATCCACTTATCACCGAAGCTTATTGGGGTGAAATTGTCGCAAATTAGGTTCGATAAAATGTGAGTTGAAAGGACTAAATTACTCCTAATAACCCTAGATATTGGGACTTCGTGAAGTAATATCACTTAAACTTAATATTTGCATTCCTTTATTGTTTTTTTTCCGGCAGACAGCAATCAAATCGCCAAAGCGTAACTTTTATCCAGAAAAGACATTTTTATTAAAATGATACAGTAAAATGAAAACACTTTTAATTTAATTCAAATAAAAAATTATGAATTTCGGTACACTTTGCCAATTATCTAATTTCCTGTTTTATACGCAACTTTAGTTATTTGTCTTTTATGGAATGTTACGCATCGAAATTAACACGTTGAATCAGTGCAATGCCAGACACGTAGAGATACGTCCGATATATTTAAATAACTTAATATGAAATTCATAATATTTATTTTTATATTGGTTGTTGTAAAAACAAAATGTCAATGGCATATAGATGCGCCGCCTATAGCCAAAGTGTATCCATGCTTGGATAATAATAATGTTTCGGCTCGATATTACGTTGGTCTAGCACCCGAATTAGAAAATCAGTACGATGTGGAGATTAATAGACATTTTGAGAGATATTCTGTAGTACAAGTGAGATTTGATTCCGAAGCAATAGTGCAATTGGTAAGTACTTTTTAAACTTTAGATATATACACATATCATAAACATTTACGGCATGTATTGCATGACTTAATGACGAACATTAATAATCATTGCATAAACGTTAGCGGGAATCGAACTCCTCAGTTTTGAAGGCAGAGCTATCGGGTCAGAGACTATTCGAGTCAAGAGACCCGATTTCGATCCCCAGGTGGCAGGTTCGTACCAATGGGTTTTTACAAAAACTTATGTACGAATTATATCGTTGGTTCTACAAAACGGATCCCTGCGTGTTTTTGAAAAACCCATTGGTACGAGCCTGTCATTTGGAGATCGAACTCGGGTCTCTTGACTCGAAAATCCAACCACCCAACCACCCAACCACTCGGCGAGCGTGACATGGCAATTATTGAAGTGCTTTATTTCAGTTCCTCATTTTTTAGGAACCGCCGTCGAATAAAGCTGCACGAATATCCGTGGATGGAAACACGTTCGTAATTAACTATTTTAAAGAGGCGGATTCTCTTGATTTTAAGGTATCCGGCACACGTCTCGGTGTAGTGCCGTACATAATATTTTTATTTGTAGATGGTAAATTGTACTGCAAAAAACCCAGAGTTGTAAGTAGCAGTTTTTTTATTATTTTATTTTAAAACATAATATGTTATATTGAAGTCAGTTAACAGATGTACAGACAGTTTAATAATTTAGCCTGATTATGTCGTATTTTAAATAAAAAATATGTTAAGTTCTTATCAAGTTAGTAACAATTTTAATTAAAAGCATATTAGTAATAATATTTTCCAATTTTAGTTGTATTTGAAATTTGACTTGAGTTCCCTAAGCCTCCTTATTTTCATGAAAATATGTTTGAAGATCTTATCCTCTTTTTCCTCCTTATTCCTTTTCTTCTACGCTCCAAATTTAGATAGCTAGTCTCGCTAAAAGCGATTTCTTCTTAATTTAAATAAAACCCTTAAATTATTCTTGCTGCCTTTCTTACAATTTTATTGTAAGAAAGGCAGCAAGAAAAAAAAAAAAAAGAATAGACTATTTGAAATTTAAGGGTTATTTTGATGACCACATTATTGGCTACAAAGATACAGCTTCAGCAAGAATTGAAGAACCGGATGACTCGTGTGGTAGAAAGAAAGTTAAACACACAGAGCTCATTGTAAATGGAGTGGAAACTAAGCCAGGAGACTGGCCTTGGCATGTCGCAATATTTAGACACGAAAAACGAATTTTTACTTATATCTGTGGCGGTACGCTTGTAGCTAAGCATTGGATTTTAACAGGTATGAATTGTTATTAAAAGGTGTTATTAAACACTATTTATTTATTTACGAGTATTTATTCTTTAATGAACACCTTATAAACTATGGGTGTCACCAATGTGCGGACTAAAGCCTTTTGGCATTCTCTACCAGTTAAAACTGTTTGACGATGAAATGTAAATGGCGGCCGTGAACAATATTGAAAAATATTAGTAAATATATATGCGTAAATAACATGGTATGGGTGCCTATTATTCGCTAGAAGGCTTCATGCGTTCAATTAAAGATTTTATCAAACTCTTAAACTATGCGTGGAGTCGATAAACAAATATGAGTGAAACTGATCTCTTTTATAAAAACTAAGAACTAAACTCATTGATTTACTAACTAAAAAAATCACGATAGACTCGGCTATATATATAGAAGGGTGGTCGGAATTTAGAGTCCAGGGACCCGAGTTCGATCCCCAGGTGGCAGGCTCGTATGAATGGGTTTTTTCTAAAACCTATGTACGATTCATATCGTTGGCTTTGACATACAGACGTCGACGGGCTCACCACCTGTCACGTTGTCCCGAAATATCTTCGGTGGAAGGTGGGTCGAAGGGACTTTATTGTCTAGACTAGACCTCTGTCTATCCCTGTATTGGGGATGGCGTGAAGATATTTATATTATTTATTATTTATTCTATTCAAGCAGAAATCTGGATTACGTAGGCTAATTATGAAATTTGTTGAATGTAAACATTTCGCTCTTCAATTTTCAGCTGCTCACTGTGTCACAGTAAGAGGCGATCCAGTTATACCCGATTCTCTCCACGTAATATTAGGTAAACACAATTTGATTGGCGGTGATATAGCGCCACAAGAAAAAGAGGTTAGCTGTGTAAAAATTAAACATTATTTTTTATAAAAAACAAGGCAAACGAGCAGGTGGCACGCGAGATGGTTAGTAATTACCGCCGCCCATGAACATCTGCAATACCGGAGGAATAGCAGATGCGTTGCTGGCCTTTGAGAAATCGGTCCGGAAAAACCGCTCACGGCAGCACATTCCATAAAGTGCAAGTGCGTGGTAGAAAATTCCGCGAAAAATGCACTGTGGTGGAATGCCAAGCATCCAGGTGGAGTTGATGAAATTTTTAACTATGCCGTAAGGTACGATGGTGAAATTCAGCGGCTGGGATTAATCCGAACAACTCCTCGGAGCACTCCCTGTAGTAGATCTTGTAGAAAATGCAAAGAGATGCAACATCTCTTCGCAAAGCCAGGGGATCTAGCCGATCGGATAGAGTATGGTCGTCGATTTTGATTAATTCAATTAATTTAATTTTTATTAATTAAATTAAATTCATACTTTAATTTAATTCAAATTAAAGGACGCAAATGTATCATAAGAAGAACGAATTTACAGACTTTTTTGATAAATACATATGTAGATAGGGACAACATCACATACATTGTTCCGATCACAATATAAGATGCTAAAGCACTTGTGGTATGGGAATCGGAAACAACGAAGGCATCACAAATATCCAGACCCGAGAAAATGTGGAAAAAGTGGTTTTTCTACATTGAACCGACCGGGAATCGAACCCTGACACTGGAGATGTTGACACCTTGAAAACCGGTGTTTACGCCACACGTCTACGGAGGTCGTCGCGTCTACATTACTAGATTTAACGATACAATTGTCTTTCAGATCTTTGAAATCGTCGTACATCCAAATTTTATGTATAAACGACTTGAAAACGATATTGCCTTGCTTAAATTGAAGGCAGAGGCCAATTTCGATGATTACGTTCAACCGTCTTGCTTATGGTACGAGACAGTTTCTGAAAAGTTGTCATCCGGTGAAGTACATGGAACGGTAAGTTGTTTTTTCAGAAATAAAATATTTTTGTTTACCATACTACTACAAATAAAAGGTGTTATTATTAAAATATTTATAAACAAAAATATCTTCACGCCAATCCCAATACGGGGTGGACAGAGGTCTAGTCTAGACAATTAAGTCTCTTGACCCACCCACCTTCCACCGAAGATATTTTTGGGACTACGTAACAGGTGAGCCCGTTGCCGTCTTTATGTCCAAGCCGACAACAACATGAATTATACACAGGTTTTGAAAAAAAAAAAAAAGAGCCAAGCCTGCCACCAGGGGATCGAACTCGGGTCTCTCGACTTAAATTCCGATCACCCTACAACTCGGCTATCGTGCCTTTTAAAATATTTAGAATCTAAATTTAAAATTGTTTCTACATTGAATAGTTAAACTTTTGACCTTAACCTTCAATTATCAGTAGTAAAAACTAGTAACAGATGCAATATATATGTATTGACCATTCGTCGATTCTCTTAAGCATTTCTCATTAGGATAAAAGATTTTCTTTTTGAATATATTGCCCTACAGTATATTATGTGATTTTTAATTAATTAATGAGATATTTAAACGAACAACTAACACAGCATCAGTTCAAATTATGACTCTCTCAGTATCAGAGATTAAAACTCTTTTGAATATAAACATTGTTATTATTGTACTTTTAATATTTAAGAATACATCACTTTCATGTACAATGACACTCACAGAAGATTTAAAACTCGTCTCCTTGGACGCACACCAATACCAAAGGCGTACACCAATACCAAACACGTAGAGAGTCTAAATATAGTAGCAATTATGTAAGTGATTATTTTATTTACAAAATTGTTTTATTTACAAATTAAAATTTTAGGTGGTCGGATGGGGTATCAATGAAAATGATAAACTTACTACTGAACTGCGTCAGGCAACAGCACCTATAGTTTCAGAGGCAACGTGTATCAAAAGCAATCCATTATTCTATTCGAAACTCCTTGATGATAATAAATTTTGCGCCGGATTAAGAAATGGTAATCAAAAGCAAATATTTTGTAGAATTTTTTCTCTTAACAACTCTTTTCGGTTTTTAACTAACAAACAGAACGGTGTCATAAATTTAATATTTGTATTTATTAATCTATGTATTTATTTATCTGTGTCTTTGTTTATAGCATCTTTGCTCCCAAACAGCCTATTGAATAAAATCCGGTCAGCAGTTCCTAGATTATGTCACAATTAACTCACGATTGTTGACTCTTGATGGAACTTCATCTTTAAACACATTAAAATTCACTTTTACTTATTCCACATTTATTTCTATTAAATTACCCGACCGGTTTTGCCTTTATGGCCTCATCAAAGGTTTCTTATTACAATTATGAGCTCTTTTCTGGAGCGTTATGAACATACATCTTTCCCGCGAGGACGGTTTTGCCATAATGCTTTTGGCAAAAGAAGATTTACGATCGCAGCTTACCTTACATCTTAGACGTTGCTGCCCTGCACCGGTCTACCAAATTTTAGTCTGATATTTGTCTCGACTTGTTTACATACTATCTATTTTAGCCAATTGAACTTCTAAGGTTTATTCTTCGGTCGCCTCTTACGTACACCCATGGAAAGTAAGTACCGTAAGCAACTTCTGAGTATACTACCCGTTTACTCCTAAGTTTCAACTAGACGGCTCGTCAACATTTTATGTTTTATGTGAAGTTGGGTCAAGGTCTAAAGACTTTGGCTAGACCCATATCTACGTTAGTACGTAGATGTGAAGAATTTTTTTTAATTTTTATTTTTTGTGTATTTCAGGAACTTCGCCATGTAATGGCGACAGTGGCGGAGGATTCCATGTTTTTGTACCAGATAATCGAAGCGATGAACGGTCCGGAGCGTGGTACGTTCGGGGGATAGTGTCACTCAGTGCGTCTCGCTCAGATGTAGCACTTTGTGACCCCAATCAATATGTAATTTTTACTGATGTTAGCAAATACAGACCTTGGTTAAGTAAATATTTAAATTAAATAATACATATGAAAGTTTCTAAATTTTTTTCTTTATCTTTTATTACTAATGAATTAATATTTAGTTAAACATAATGACTTCATATAAAAGGCAAATAGATATTACAAAAAAACTATTTATTAGACCGGATCAATCACAATTTGTTACCATAACCTGCGACAAAATTTCATTGAAACTAACAAAAACTATTAATTACTAAAAACTGAAAGTGCCACGAAGAGTTATCTATGGCTACAGGACGTCAAAAACAAAAAATAAATAAAAATTAGTAGTTACTGTGCCCGTAAACGTTTGCAGATTCATTAATGGGGAAGAAAAGTGAGGACACTGTTTGAGTGTCATTGACTAAAAATATATAATAACGTATAATAACTACCACTGGATAAAAATTAATTTACTTTTCCACACTCTTGTTTGGTATTGATGTAAAAATAATAGCACCCCCTCTCTCCCGAGGGAGTCGAAAGAGGCGATTAAGCAAAAATCCTTGAAAATGCTATTGATAGAGATGGCGATATAACAATCGCGAATAATAACCAAAACTCCGCAGACTGGTTATAGGCAGTAGCGTCTAAGGTGCAAGGTGTAAGGTAAAAGTCTGCAAATCTTGGCGATTATGTCAAACCCTCTTGCATGGGAGAGGCTCATCTTCTGCTTTGCACTTTACAGGCTACCTAAGTGTAGCAGTCTTTTGCAATATAGCAAGTATGAAAGATAATTATGTCACAAAAATAGAATAAAGGTTCGATGTAATGATTTCTTGTATTTACACGAATATTACACATTTTAAATAAAACGATTTTCGGATTTTATAACGTTTTTAATTAGTTTTCACAAACTATTTTCATTTCCCGACATATTGGATGCTGTCAAGCTTCGGGAAATAAAAATAGTTTGTAAAAACTAATTAAAAACGCGATAAAATCCGAAAATCGTTTTATTTAAAAAGGTTCGATATTTTGAGAACTCTCTTGGACGCTTTGAACAAATAAATGAAGAGAGAATACGTATGAGGACGAAACTATCTAAAAATAAAAAAAAAATAAAATATCTTCACGCAATTCTCAATACAGTAGTAGACAGAGGTCGAGTCTAGACAATTAAGTCCCTTCGACCCACTTTCCACCGAAGATATTTTCGGAACAACGTGACAGGTGGTGAGCCCGTCGCCGTCTTTATGTCCAAGCCAACGATATTCGTACATAAGTTTTTGAAAAACCTATTGGTACGAGCCTACCAACTGGGGATCGAACTCGGGTCTATTGACTCGAAATTCCGACCACCCAACCACTCGGCTATCGTCACTTTTTTATAAAATATCTGGCTCGAAATTTAACAATAACTGACATTCGAAGATCATATGAGCAAATTTTTGAACAAGTTTAAAACTATTCGGATATTTGGATATGCGCATATGAAGAAATTTATAAATTTGAAAAAATACAATAAAAAAATTTATAATACTTGAAATGTAAGTAGACGCCCATTTTGGAACATATGTTCTCGAACATAGTCATTCACTAAAATCATTGTCAAATTACAAAATTTTTTCGGATCGATTTTCATTTTATTTTTTTCAAAATCACACTTTCTTTTATTTTAAAAATATTTTTAAATAGTATAACTAATCTCTAACTAATCCTCTGTTAGGTCATAGTTCTCAATTCTTCCATATAAATTCCATACACGTGTATTACGTTTCATAGTTAATTACTTATTATGTAGTTATTTAATATATCATTTGTAGTATCGCAAAAAGTGACTAGTAGACCATAAAACTTGCTATTGGTTACTACAGATGGCAGAATAATCACCACTGCCAAAAATTTTAAGTACACCTATTATAGCATTATGTAAAGTTCTAGATTATTGATACTGCCTGTCTTATGTTTATTTAACACTCTATTATATTGATTGAGTCACTCACTCTCTACCTGTCACGTTGTCCCGAAAACTATCTTCGGTGGAAGGTGGGTTGAAGGGACTTAATTGTAAAAGTAAATGCAAAATATTATGAGGTCAAGGGAAACGAAAAAAAAACTAGTTTATTCAAAAAACAAATTACAGTTCTTTTCCAATATGTTTTTGAATCCAGCTCCTAAATTCTGGCACTTTGGTGAACACGACGTATTGACTAGGATCACACAGTGGAACATCTCGTCTTGATACGCTCAAAGATACAATTCCGTAAACATACCAAGCGCCGGTTGCGTTGGGAGAAGCGTTCCCTGTCACATCGGGTACGAATACGTGGAAACCACCTCCACTGTCGCCGTTACATGCCGAGGTACCTAAAACATACCAAAAGAAAATGTCATTATTCAAAGATGCTAAAATGTTAAAAAAGAAGTCACGATAGCCGACTGGTTGGGTGGTCGGAATTTCGAGTCAATAGACCCGAGTTCGATCCCCAGTTGGTAGGCTCGTACCAATGAGTTTTTCAAAAACTTATGTACGAATATCGTTGGCTTGGACATAAAGGCGGCGATGGGCTCACCACCTGTCACGTTGTCCCGAAAATATCTTCGGTGAAAGGTGGGTCGAAGGGACTTAATTGTCTAGACTCGACCTCTGTCTACCCCTGTATTGGGAATTGCGTGAAGATATTTTTTTTTTTTAAAAAGAAGTTAAAGTTTTTTTAAACTTTCGTAGGACATTGAATTCAATTTCAAATAAAATAAATATGCTATGCTATTTCCAACACTGGGGTAAACAGCGGTCTAGTCTAGACAATTAACTTACCAACCCTACCAACTGAAGATATTTTCGGGACAACGTGACAGGTGGTGAGCCCGTCTTTATGTCCAAGCCAACGATATAGTTCGTACATAAGTTTTTCAAAAACCCATTGGTACGAGCCTGCCACCTGGAAGTCGAACTCGGGTCCCTTGACACGAAATTTATAATAACGAAATAACATTCAAATCACTTTAAAAATATATTATATTGGTGTTCTTGGTATTCTATCGAATGTAATGAAATAAATTAATTTATTTTTACACATCAGTAATATTCATTACATACATCATTAATCTACCACAACTTATTATGAGGTTTCTCTAACGAAGAAGAAACAGAAAAAAGAAATCACTGGGTATCCCTTTGCATTTATCGCAGTGACAGTTGGCACTAACGCCTATTGAGTTTAGCCGTTTTATAAAACTATTATTTATATATAGACCTTATTGTTTTCAATAGTGGTCCTTAACGACTTTCCTGGTCGAGTGGCAAATACGCTGGTTTCAAAGGTGTAACTCTGAGGTCTCGGGTTAGATTCCCGGACGTGTCAATGTAGAAAACAACACTTTTTCTACGTTTTCTTGGGTCTGGCTGTCAGTGGTGCCAATGTTGTTTCCTATTCCATAGCACAAGTGCTTTAGCTGCTTACTTTGGGATCAGAGCAATGTATGTGATGTTGCCCTATTTTTGAATATATATAATTCACATAAAAAGATGGGAAGAAGAGCTCGCTGATAAAGAGCAAAATAGAGACCGAAAGCTACAAACAATGTGATCTCTTTGAAGTTCCGGTTATCTATTAACCGTAAGAAATGCAAGACAAATCTGTAGCTCTAATTCACAGTCCATGGAATTTCAGGGCGAAGTGGAATGTTTCTTTATTTCTGGTATTAAGTTGTTTATCATCATCATAACAGCCTATCAAGAGTCCAATGCCGAACATAGGCCGGCCACAAACATTTGCCACATATACCGGTTCTGTGCCATCTGCATCCGTTTACTTCTCGCAATATTGTGCAGTTCGTCGAGGTATGTAGCCAGCGGCATTATTTTTAAATATCTATAAATAAGAGTTGATTGATTTTTTTAGAATCATGATATAAAAATAAAAAATCGATGAACATCGGCCGAAGCCCGAAACATACCAAAGACGTAAATGATTCTGGTCGATGATTAACAAACGCTTACTTTTCTATTACAGAATTTTAAGCTGCGCAGTAAATCTTTTAGTTAGCAGGAGTTATTTCGATCGGATTCATCTGATCATCGGAGTTAAATGTCAATCAAAATGAATTAAAAAAATCCGAATAACAAATATGCGATAGAATGTAATATCTGCGCTTAAAATGGCAACCACCGATAAATTATTAGTATTTTATATTACAAGAAATTTAAATGTTAATTTCTAAGGTCATCGAAGTTTGGTTGGAATGATGAAGTAGATTTATAATACCCGGACATTGACAAATGAATACACCAAACACTTTCAATAAATAAAAAGGAATAATTTGAGCCAATTTTACTAAAATACGTTTTTGAATAATAGATATATTGTTAGTCGCTTTGACCTTAAATTTAATAAAATTGTATAATATAAAGCCATATAAAAATAATTTTATAGTTAATTGACTCAGGCGTTACTTTTCGGAAATTCATTGTAAAGTTGTTATTGAAAAAATTGCTTCGCAACCCTTGCGGTTGCGAAGTAATTTTTTCAATAACAACTTTAATAATTTTATGGTTTATATGTTTGTCATGACAATTAGTTTTGTTAGAGCAGATTGTTTTTTCTGACTATCTAGAAGAAATATTCCTCTTTCTTTATTTCCGTCAAGCATGGTTCTGTCTCGGTATGCTAATGTATGCAATGTTAGAGCCAAGGTCGGCAACTCGCAGATCTCGTATGTAAAATTATTTGTTAGTTATTGATTAATTTAAACTTTTATGCACAAAGTACATGATGGTGGACATAATACATGAAGGCACCTTGTCTACCATTAGTTATTTAACTGCTTACAAATTTATGGAAAAAATAAAAATATTAAGAAAAAATACAAAATATATGCGTAAAAATTGGATAACAAAACGTGACCTTATTGCTATATAGTAATTTCTTCCAGGCAACCTTAGAAATTTACCAAAAAGAAATTAATCAACAGGAAGGATGTATGTGAAAACTTGAAATAGATAAATATAAAGTAACCGAAAAAACTTACCTTCTGTGTGTAATTATTAGGACAAAGGAAAATATGAGAGGAAAAAAATTTTTTCTTAAAGAGGAGTTACAGTGAAGGATAAATTCTTTGATCTGTTTTTAAAATCTCTGATTTATGTTAGAAATTAAGGCCTGTTATAGACCACTGCATTGTATGGGTCTTCCGTAAGTAAGGATTTGTCGTAAATGCTACGCTTTGCAAAAGGATGGTTAATTTACGTGCCAGACGTCTAGCACCATAGAGACCGTGTATAGGAATATACCACCCAATGCTAATCTGTTATAACGGATGGCGAGATAACCATCACGAACAATACCAGATAAAATCCAGCAGCCTGTCTGGTATTAAGATGATGAAAAAAATTAAGATGTAAAAAATTAAGTAAGCAATTATTTATTTATTTAAGCTTCAATGCACAATGTAGTACATATGGCGGACTTAATGCCAAATGGCATTCACTACCATTTAACCATCAGGCTAAATAGAAATAGAATATATAAGCAGTGCAGTTAAATAAAGTGACAGAGAGAGATCTAAAATAATGAAAAATTAAGAAGATATTTTATTTCCTTACCGTTACCCCAGCCAGCGCAGAACTTTTTACTATTTAAAATCTTCGAATAGAACAAGGGGTTGCTTTTAATACAATTCGATTCCGATACTTGGGGCACTGTAGCTTGTCTCAATTGATTTGATAATGTATTGTTTTGATCGAATCCCCATCCCACGACCTATAAATACAAAAATAATAAAATATTATATTTCTGTTCAGTAGAGATCTTTCAAGTAGTATTTTTAGAAAATAAAATATACCAAGTACCCGATTGGAACTGGAGATACTAAGACTCAATAGAAAGAAAATTAAGTCTTTCTTCCACGTCCTATCAGTAGTCTATTGCTGAACATGGGCCTTCCCAAAAATTTTGCATTAGGAACGATCCTGAACCTCCAGCAGGAATTTCGAGTCGAGAGACCCGAGTTCGATCCCCAGGTGGCAGTACCAATGAGTTTTTCAAAAACTTATGTACGAATTTCATCGTTGGCTTGGACATAAAGGCGGCGACGGGCTCACCACCTGTCACGTTGTCCCGAAAATATCTTCGGTGGAAGGTGGGTCAAAGGGACTTAATTGTCTAGACTTGACCTCTGTCTACCCCTGTATTGGGAATTGCGTGAAGATATTTATATTATATAGGAAGATCAATGTCCCGATTGTCTTTCCCAATTTTCGAAATGGCGCGAAGAAATTTTTTTTAAATTACTCACCGTGCCTGTAATATCTTTGTTCGGAAGCTTTTCAACGACCGTTGGATACCACAAACATGCTGGCTGTACGAAATCACCATACGTTGCTTCCGTCTTAAGTTTAAGCAATGCTATGTCGTTTTCCAAATGTTTGGTGACGAAGTTTTCATGTACAATTATTTGGTGAACCTGAAAGTGTTTAATCAAAAGTTATACTTATTTTTAAATCGAGTAAAAATTTATTTTACATCCAATCCAATATTTAACTGCAATGAGACTAATATTTGTAATTTTTTTTTGCAATGATTTATACATGATGTGATATTTTTGAGACACGAGATTTTTTCTTTTCCGATCTTCCCTTCCTCTCTTTTTTCTATTTAATTTTTTCCTTCTATCTTGTGTTGTTTATTTCCGTATAGTACGTAAAAGGCGACTACGGTGAAATCCTTGAAAATATCACCGATAAATAGCGAGATACCCATTTAGACAGACCAGATCAGATTTGTAAATGCCAAGGAATGGTTGAAATTTTAAAAAAGCTACTTCAAGTTTTAGTAATGTTTATTTGAGAATTAGGATCATCGTATTTTATACAACACACAACGAGTATTTGAAAATTTTACCAAGTTCTAAAATAATAGTAGATAAATCGATTCAGAAATATACATAAATTTCATCGTCGCATTTAATAATATTTTACCTCTCGCTCTTGAGCTTCTAAATCACCGCCGATTAGGTTATATTTTCCTAACACCACGTTCAATGTTTCAGGTAAAACTGGCTCACCCCTCCCAGTGGCGCAATGGGCGGCTAAAATAAATACAAACAACAAACTACATGAAATAATTTATGGACTTACATTGACCGAAACATCGAAAGCCTCTAATAGCCATAGAATCAACAGTATTGTGTTAAGTTGAAAATTTATTCATTCCAAAGTGCAAACATTTCTTTTCTCAGTCGCTTTGTCTTATTCTATAATAATATTTGGGAGAACAGAGATGATAAATTTTTACATTAAAACAATAAGGCGTGTGTGGACTATTTTAATGGAACCGGCAAAACAAACAGCACAGCAGCAATACTGCTACAGCGTATTTGCTGAGTCCAATGCCGTTAAGTCGCTGCTATCCAGTAATTCATTACATTTTAATTTGTAATTCTTAGCTATAACTTTCCTAGATAGCCTTTTTTTGGTTCTCTATGGAAAAAGGGTGGACAAAACCTAACGCCGTTACCATGAAGTACTTATTCATGGAATGTAAATAAATCAATATCATTTCCTTATATACGACATACAAATCTTCATTTTACTGATGTCATCCAAGAGCCACTAATTTTTATAAAAGCTTTGCCAGCAAATCAGTAAACTTTTACCTTGAATGTAATGAAAAGAAAAAATGAATGTAATGGTATTAAATAATATTCAGGCGTGTATATTTAAGACGGCTAACAACCTTGAATTAATTAGGACGGTCAATAAGCACAATTGTATGGATAAATTTATTAAATTAAATCAAAATTTATTTCTATTGTTTGTATTTGGAGATGTTCCAAATTAAAATGTACTCTACTTAAAGGGTTAATTCATAATTATCAATAATATTTGTGGTTGTACTCGTAGTTAAATTATTCTATACAAATTAAATCAAATAAAAATAGTTTCTTTCAGGCTAATGCTAATATAATATATTGTAACGAATAGATATACTAAGCGCCTGTTACAATAAAATATTTATTAAGCAACTGTGTAATTTTGTTAAGTAAATATCCCAGTACCTGCTTATTATTAATTTTTATTTTATTTTATGGTTCTTAGGATAAAGATTAGGCGACTGGAAAAGCCTTGTTAATAAAATAAAATGAATAAATAAATATCTTCACACGTAGTCTCAAACGTGGTAACCAGAGAGAGTAAATTATCAAGTGTCACGTATACATTACATCATAAAGGTGGTTACTTCATAATGGTAACGGTGACAGTCAGTATCGTCTACAGTACGATGTATCTGGCATCACGATGGCTATGAATTTGTCAAGCTCGACAATTATGCAAATGTCTCTTTAAGGGAAATTATAAAAAAAAATATCTTCACGCAATTCCCAATACAGGGGTAGACAGAGGTCAAGTCTAGACAATTAAGTCCCTTTGACCTACCTTCCACCGAAGATATTTTCGGGACAACCTGACAGGTGGTGAGCCCGTCGCCGCCTTCTCTTTAAGGGAGAGGCCAAAATTTTTCAGTTTAAATTTACAGGCCGTTTAGTAAGTAAATAAGGCTTTAAATCAATTAATTTACCTGTTAATACGAAGTTCTTCGAGAGAAGAGTCCCACCGCATATATATTTTATCGTGGCTCTGTTTATTTTGTAAATTGCCACATGCCAGGGCCAGTCACCTGGTTTCGTTTCGGCACCATTAACAATCAACGCTGTGTGATCGATTTTCCGACGCCCGCATGAATCATCAGGAGCTTTTAAGTGCGTCTCTGCCGTACCGATTTCACCCGTTATATAAGAATCCAAATAACCCTGAAATAAAGAAAACATTTGGCACAATATAGTTAAATAAGTTTTCAAAGTGTCATGTAGGAAAACCACTTTTTATACCATTTTCTCGGGTCTGGGTGTTTTTTGTGTTTTTGTATTATGTGATGTTGTGCCTATCTGTAAATGTATTTAATAATTACGTAACGAATCGTATACGCTGCGCTAAAATAAATAATTAGATAGAGACAACATAACAGACATATCTCTGGTCCCAAAGTAAGTAGCTAAAGCACTTGTGTTATGGAATTATAAACAATGAATGCACTAAAATACGTAGATCTGAAACGATATAAAAATAGGTTTTTCTAAATTTGACTCGTCTAGCAATCGATCCCGGGACCTCAAAACTGACGACTCGACTTCTTTAATATCAATAATAATTGTAATTTTATTTACCTTATTCGGATTCTTGCAGTACTCCACCGTATTAATATTTAAGCTTTCAAAGTATGGAACGGCACCTGTGGCCGGTCCCTTCACTAAAAATCCTACTACATTTGCAGAATCAAAAAATCTTATATTAAAAATTTCGCCCAGAGTAACGGTGATTCTAGCCTTTGTTGGATCGTTCTGAAAAAAAAAAAAAAGAAATATTGCATCAAATGAAATAATTTTTTCATCGATATAAGAATGTACATTCGTTTATAAATAAATAGATATCTTCACGCAATTCCCAATAAAGGGGTAGACAAAGGTCGAGCCTAGACCTCTGTCTACCCCAGTATTAACTCCCATTAACCCACCATTCACCGAAGATATTTTCTGGTCAACGTGACAGGTGGTAAGCCCGTCGCCGTCTTTATGTCCAAGCCAACGATATGATTCGTACATAAGTTTTTTCTTGAAAAACCCATTAGTACTTGCCTGCCACCTGAGGATCGAACTCGGGTTGACTCGAAAGGGCGGTCGGAATATCGAGTCGTGAGACCCGAGTTCGATCCCCAGGTGGCAGGCTCGTCCCAATGGGTTTTTCAAAAACCTATGTACGAATTATATCATTTTTTTAATAATATAATTTACATAATTTTTTTAACAAATTTCAACGAAGAGCGGCTCGAATCGTCGACGACTATACTCTATCTAATCGGTTAGATTCCCTGGCTTTGCGAAGAGATGTTGCATCTTTTTGCATTTTTACAAGATGTACTACGGGAAGTGCTCCGAGGAATTGTTCGGATTAATCCCAGCCGCTGAATTTAACCATCGTACCTTACGGCATAGTCAAAAATTTCATCACCTTGATGCTTGGCATTTCACCACAGTGCATTTTTTGCGGAATTTTCTGCCACGCACTTGCACTTTATGGAATGTGCTGCCGTCAGAGGTTTTTCCGGACCGATACGATTTAGGGACCTTCAAAAAAGAGCCTATACCTTCTCAAAAGCCGGCAACGTATCTGCTATTTCTCCGGTATTGCAGAAGTTTATGGGCGGCGGTAATCATTTACCATCACGTGAGCCACCGGCTCGTTTGCCTCCCTTTTCTATATAAAAAAAACAAAAAAAATTTCTTAAACCTGTTGATAGGGTATAAATTAAATTATCATTATTATTATATACTACTTTTATTATTCAATTATTGTAATTACCATGTAAAAATAGAATAATTATATAGTTAATTTTTATATATAAATATATTTCCATTTCCAATATAGGGGTAGACAGTGGTCTAGACAATAAAGTCTTTTCGACCCACCATCCACTGAAAATATTTTTTGGAACAACGGGACAGGTGGTGAGCCCGTCGCCGTCTTTATATCCGAGCCAGCGATATAAATCTTATATAAGTTTTTATAAAAACCTATTGGCTTGTAGCCTTGGGGATCGAACTCAGATCTCTTGATGATTGACTTGAGTATTTGGATCACCCAACCTCTCGGCAATCGGCGAGACTTACAATAATGCATATATTATATATTTTATGTTTAAAATATATTACTAATCCTTTGCAAATGATCTTTGCACTAATATCAATCTTTGAATTTTCCAGTCCTATACATTTAAGTATATTATACTGGCCACCCTCTCAATTTCGACAATTTTATGATATAGTTCTTCGTCACTGGTTTATTTTAGTATAGCACTAAACACTATCTTGATAATATTGTATTTTATGGGCCGATTATATTTATTTATTTAAAAATTTTACTTATTTATTTTGACTAGCAAATAATTGTACACAATAAAACAAAAATAAGAGTACACAAAATGAGGTTATTAAAATGAGTGTAGAAATCACTTACGGGCTTCCTGCACTAGTAAAACATGTCACTTTTACTACAATATAAAAATAATAAAATATAAAACTTCTCAGTTTTATTAATATTTCGCATCATTAAAAAGGAACTATTATAATATAATATATGCTAATAATTACTTAAAATTTCTACTTTCTATATGATAATTGTTATCAGAGATTGTTATTTTTATTTAAGAATATTAATTTTAGAGCGTTAATTATTTATTAACATAAATATTTAATATAATATTAACAAAATTAGTTAAGGTTACTTACAAGTGTGACTACAGCTTCAGTGTCGAATTTCATATTTATTTGTGAACTTTTTGGTATATTTTTATCAATATACACATAATATTGGTTCTCTTCACCTGGAGGCCTACCTGGCTCATAAGACACGGTAATATCTGATTCATTTTGACAGGGGTAAGCATGCAGAAGTGGATTACCCACAAGACCCCAGCCATCCTGACTTACAACTTCGTATATAAATAGCATAATAATTAATATTATAAGTTTCATTTCAATTTTATGATCTTAAACGTTCTTAAATTTAACACTTATATTGATAATACACGAGGCAAGTGTCTTTTAAAGCAAGCAGACACAGAAATAACAGCTTACGTAGTCTTGAGGATAATGACGCGTTCAAGTTCAATAGGACTTGTGGAAGTAAAGGGACACTTTTAGACAAATTGAAAAATATCCGTATTTAATTTAATAGTGACATTTTCCAAGAGATCGTTACTTCTTTCTATTAATGGTTTTCGTATGAAGTGAATAAGGAAGAATCACAGGGTAATCACCGAAATATACCAGATTTAAATTAAGAATATCACCATCCAATCACATGCTTCAGCATCTAATGTGCAAAATGTCAGCTACTTCTTGGACTGTATCCAAGAAGTAGCTGACATTTGCACTGGCTAAGTTTGAAAATTCTGGGGAACCACTATAATTATATCCCTATATCTTGGAGCCTATATCTTGGGGTCTATATCTTGGAATTTCCATGTGGTAAGAATATTAACACTCCCTTCTCGAAGATGTCGTAAGAGGCGACTAGGGGAAACAGCTTTAAACATCGTTATGGCTACCGATAGATAGTGGGATCCGCTTACCAAGCGTGGTGATTATGAAAAATTCTCGCTATGCGAGAGACCAATGTCCTGCAGTGGACTTTAACAAGCCGATATGTGTATCTGGGAGATGACTTAATTGGTCGAAGTAACAGGAAATATAACACATTTCTTAAGAATGTTTTTCATAATGTTTTCTTGTATTAACACGAATACTATACATTTGAAATAAAACGATTCACGTATATGTATCTTCGTTGTTTTCGATTTCATAACTCTAGTGCTTTAACTACTAACTTTGGGATCAGAACAGTGTATGTGATGTTGTTCCTATCTCCTATCCTGCACTTTGAAATTTGCTTGTAAAACTACGTGGTCGTAATTGGTCAGGAGAATATCATCGTCACAAGACGGCAAAAGTAAATAGGTTTTTTTGCAAAAAGTCGAGTTCTTTATTTCATTAAAGTGTCTGCAACGCTGCCCTATAGTGCTTTGTAAAACCAGTCGACGCTTAGCTGACTTATTTTATTTGTATTAATAAAACATGTTTTGCTTCATTTCTTAATGCAACTAGAATCTACAAAAATTACAACTAATAACAATAAATCTACAAAGATTATTTTTCTCCGCCAAGATATATACTTTTTGTGTAACTAATTTATAATAATAAATAAATAAATAAATACATATATAGATAGGGACAACATCATATACATTGCTCCGATCCCAATGTAAGATGCTAAAGCACTTGAGGTGTGGGAATCGAAACAACGAAAGCACTACAAACACCTAGTTTTTATATATTGACCCAAAAATTTTACATATTGACCCGGGAATCGAACCCTGTCCCATCGGACCTCGAAATGGCGACACCTTGAAAACCGGTGTTTACACCACTCGTCCACGAAGGTCAATTTATATATGCATATTTGTTTAGGTCATGTTCATCTATCGGTTGATATGGCAATGTGTAAAATGGTTATGTTAGGGTCTTCGTACAAGATAGTTGTCAATTGCTTCGTCCCTAATGGGGTAGCCTGAGAGAACAGATCGCCAAGTCACGATCCTTACTTACCTCTTTCGCTTCATTTCCAGAGCCTGAAGCTCATCATTTTATTTATTGATTCATTCTTCATCTTTTTTACTTGGTGCTTCATTGCTTGGTGAATGAACAATTAAGCAAGAAAATATTTATTATGCCCCTTGCACCTAAAACAATGCTGCCCGTTATAGCACTACTGAATTTTTTAATTTGTAGTGCATTACCCCTAAGTCTCTAAGAGGTAATTTTATGATACCCATGGGAAGTACGACACCGTAATCGAATTTCGAATCGAAAATAAAATAAATAAATATCTTCACGCAATTCCCGATACAGGGGTAGACAGAGGTCTAGTCTAGACAATTAAGTCCCTTCGACCCACCTTCCACCGAAGATATTTTCGGGACAACGTGATAGGTGGTGAGCCCGTCGTCGTCTTTATGCCCAAGCCAACGATATAGTTCGTACATAAGTTTTTGAAAAACCCATTAGTACGAGCCTGCCACTTGTGGTTCAAACTCGGGTCTCTCCACTCGAAATTCCGACCACCCAACCACTCGGCTATCGTGACTCTTAGACGAATCCAAAACAATATTAGATTTTGAGAGGTTATCCTAGAAATAAATATAAATTTCTTCATGCTTTTATACTGGGGTAGACAGGATACTGGTTATTGAGTCCATTCGATCCACATTTCACCGAAGAAATTTATATATATATTATAGTTACCTATACACACATGTGTATAGGTTGAAAACATGTTCAATATTGTGGAGTCACATGACTCCACAATATTGAACATGTTTTTTCGTCTTCACACATTTTCAAAATGTTTGTTTTTCGACCTACCTTTCACTGAATCTGAGTTGGGTCTACGTGACAAGTGGCGAACGTATCACCGATTTACTGTTCAAATCATTGTTGTAATATATATGATAACATAAAATATATGTATAGACGTCCATATCAATTACAAACGTTAAGGTTATTTTTTGAAGCTCAAATTCTGAATACTTTTGAATACTACATATAAAATGAAATAAAATAATGTTTCAAATTTCTATTGAACTATTATTGTTTGTGGGTACCTAGCATATATTCTACAGCTTATAATCGATCTCTCTATCTAACATATTTTATCCAAATCATTGGTTTTTGGACTGAGTAACAAATTCTCAGATTGAGTCACATTGAGTAACAAGCCATTCACCCTCCCATTCACCCTCCATTCGAACCAAACTTTATAAAGAGAGTTTATGTCGGCCCCTATTTATCTCGATACAAAAAATCTAAGCAATGTGTCTTTTTTAAATAGCAGTTACTTTTTTATTTATTTATTTAATATTTTATGTATATAATAAACACAAAGTTAACAATATAATCACAAATAGAAATTTGTGGAAAGGCCCTGTTTATCTCTTTATCTCTTCCAGCAGACCTGTGACTGGAAATAGTTCACAAAATGATACACACAGTAGATGAAGCGTGTGAAATATAATCATAAATAATACCTTGTCTATTACTAATAGGTCTAGTCTAGACAGTTAAGTCCCTTAAACCCACCTTCCACAGGTGATGAGCCCTTATTGTCATAAATACAATACATAAGTAAAACATACATAAATATATACATATAATAGGTTGGGGAAAAATTTTCTTCACATTTTTTAAGAAAATCCACAAATTTTTTAATATAGTTTTTTTGCATTTAACTAAAGTATGTAGGTACCATTTTGTTCGATATCTTTTTGCCATCTTGTAGGTATGGACATGATCTCATTTCTATAGAAATTTTAGGGCTTCTGATCAAAATAACGCTACAATTGGTCTTGACAGTCCTCCCGTGATGTTAATCTGACACTGCCTAAAGAATTCTGAAGAGATCTAAATCTGAAGGTGCAAGGTCAGGACTATACGGCAGATGCAATAACCTCCCAGCCAAACTCTCTTAATTCTTGCTGAGTGGCTAAAGATTGATCAATTGAAAGTTCTTTAGCTACGTCATAATTACTGATATGCCGATCTTGCTCAACTTTTCCAAAAATGGCATCCATTTTATCCGTAATAGGGCGACTAGAGCGTTGTGCATCTTTGACATCAAAATTTTCGGACATGAAAACGCTTAAACCAAATTTGTACTACTCTCACAGATACTGCACTAGGTCCATAAACGTCAAAAATGTTGTTCGCGGCTTGCGATGCATTTTTACCTTTTTTGTACGAGTAGTAAAATCTTAAAATGTATCGAATATCTTCATTAGATTCGCTCATCTTGACACTACGAAAAACAAATAAAAATCACAAACTGTTAAACACTTAATTTGAATTTGGAATTATCTTCTTTAAAATTCAAACTTTTAATGATACCAAAACAAGCCAGATACAAATAGTATAGCCAAAGATATTTTATTCATACATACTGTAATGCGAAAAGAGTTTTTCCCTAACCTAGCATACACTCATATAAATATGCATACATACGAAATTGTACATAATATAAAATACAGAAGATAGTCTTGAAAATAACATTAGTTAAGCCACAAACTGATTGGTTTGTGTTTTGATAAAATTAATACGTCTATAAATAGATTTTGATAACCTTTTGAAGAGATAACGAGAATTTATGTTTATGTCCATTACCTTTTAATCTGTATATATATATATATATATATATATATATATATATATATATATATATATATATATATATATATATATATATATATATAAAATTGTAAAAGATTTATGTCTGTACATCAAAGATTGAGTGAAAATAACTGGAATGGGGTACTGGGATGTGTCTGAACTCAAAACAATAATTTTTAGAGTTCTTGTCTGTTTGTCTATTTGTTCAATGTTGGCTTGAGGACCTTTTATTACGATTAATAATAAAGTAGCCAATAATAATAATAATAATAATAACTTACTTTACTTACTAATTTAGGGCGAAGGGGGGAGAAACTGGAGGGATTGCGTACCGGGCTATGATGCACCGCTGGTTTGCAGAGCTGGAGCCTACCATTATCGTCACTGAGCAAAACCTGGCAGACCGGGTTCGGTACATCATCCGTTCGAAAATATTCGATGATGCCGAACTCGAACGACTAAGACGTGGGGCTGTTTCGTCATCGTGCGGGTACACCGTGGCTGAAAACGTGGCTCCACAAACTACGAATCATCGTGCAGATGTGGAGAGAGCCGTGGAAACACCAGCTGCGGTGATTTCGTGCGATGGTGAAATGGTCGCCCAAATGGAGCGATGAGGAGATTATTGGAAAAGGCGATTCTGGAAGTACGCGAAATACCACCCGAGAATCGGCCGCGACTCCCGCGCATACCTTTATGCAGGCGGAATTGGTCTGTCGTGAGGGCTTTAAACCCAATGCTGGTGACCCATCTGGAAGCTAGCCGGGATCTTTTCGATACTGACACAATTCTTTTGGCGCTGCACTGGTAGTATGCCGCATAGTAGGTGCCAAAATTCCCTTACCTGGACGTGCCACTACACAAACCACTCCTCATCGACTCGGTCATCGGCAAACTGGTTAAACGCAACCGTCGGAGCTTTTCCGCCGCCTGGATAGATTACAGAAAGGCATTCGACTCGGTGCCCCATACGTGGCTAAAGAGGTTCCTCGAGCTGTACAAAGTCGACTGTACAGTTAGAGACTTCCTCGGGCACTGTATGGGGCAATGGAGTACGATCCTATGTTATCTCGGCGAGCGGATGGCGGCAGCGGAATACCAGATAAGGATACGACGGGGTATTTTCCAGGGCGACTGTTTGGGCCCAATATGGTTTTGCCTCTCCCTGAATCCTCTCAGTACACTGCTGGATGGATCAGGGAGAGGATTTTCGATTCGGAGAGGAGGGACAAAATTGACTCTCCTCTTCTACATGGATGACCTCAAGTTGTTCGCCTCCAACCGCTCCTATTTGGTGGAATTGCTTGGAATCACTTGTGATTTCAGCAATTCCATCAGGATGGAGTTCGGGACGGACAAATGTGCGGTCCTCCATGTCGAAAGGGGCAAGGTCATTAACAACGAGGGCATAGACTTGCCTGTGCCCGTCAACATACGAACCCTTTCCGAGTCTGATACATACCGGTACCTGGGTATGTCACAAAACTTGGGTGCCGATGAGGCTGGCATGAAACAGTCGGTTGGCGAAGTGTTCTTTGCATGCCTGACAAAAGTGCTAAACAGCCATTTGTCGGGCGTGAACAGGGCGCGCGCATTTAACGGCTAGGTCATGCCAGTTCTCATGTATAACGGCATACTCAGATGGACTCAAATCGACCTAAACGCCCTGGACCTAAAAGTCCGAACCACTTTGACGTCTCACAGGATACATCATCCGAGGTCGTCAGTTATGAGGCAGTACCTACCGCGAAAGTATGGCGGACGGGGCTTTTTAAGCGCCCTCACCATGCATAATCGCGAGGTGTGCAGCCTCCGTAATTACTTTCTGGCGAAATCGGATGATTCGTTTTACGCAGACGTCGTTATGAGTGACTAAGGACTTATCCCCCTCTATCCTTGGTCGACGAGCAATGGCAGGACCCGGGAGTACAAAGCGTTTCCGACCGGGAGACCGTATGGAGAGAAAAAGAGCTCCATGGGAGGTTCTACAAGGCTCTACATGAGCCGTTCGTAGACACTGTCGCCTCCCTTAACTGGTTCCGTTTCGGTGACCTATTTGGGGAAACCGAGGGTTTTGTCTGTGCGATACAGGATCAGGTAATTAAGACGAACAACTATCGGAGATACATCCTAAAGGATGGCACCGTCGACATCTGTCGAGCTTGTTGCCATCCTTGGGAGTCGCTTCGGCATGTCATCTCCGGTTGTTCCATGCTTTCTAGCTCTGAGTATCTGCATAGACACAACCTAGTAGCCAGGATTTTACATCAGGAGCTCGCCTTTAAATACGGTCTCGTCGAACGGAAAATACTCTTCCGAGGCCGTGCTCGAAAATGACCGCGCCAGGCTCTATTGGGATCGGCCCATCATCACGGACAGGACGATTCTGGCAAATAAGCGTGTTGATGGACCGGGCATAGTTAAGGATATTTTTGGTGGACATTACGATCCCGTATGACGAGAACCTCGTGAAAGCCGAAACAGACAAAAAGATGAAATATCTGGACCTGGCTCACGAGGTGACCGACAAGTGGGGTGGGGTGCCCGCTGAAATTATCCCTATAGTTATTTCTGCAAATGGGTTAATCCCAGTCAGCCTCTCTGAACATCTGAGGCGACTGGGACTCCGTGACGGACCGCTCCGAGCTCAAATGCAGAAGGCGGTGCTTCTCGATACAGCTCGTATCGTCCGCCGGTTTCTCTCCCTGTCACCCTAACCCTCGGCCGTCTGGTCTCCCCTGTCGAGGGCTTCCGTCTGGTTGGGTCTTAATATTTATTTATTATTTTTATGTATTAGGATTTATTACGTGTATATTTTGTAATACTTTATTTATTTTATTTATTTTATGTATTTTTATTTTTATGTGTATAAACACAACCAGACGAGAAAATATAACAAATACCCCAATAATAATAATAATAATAATAATCTTTATTTGCTAGCAAGGTACGTATACGTAAGGTAGAGTTGGTACATTTTTTTAAATTGTCTCACATGTTTGCCAAATGAGGCATGCAAAAATAATCTATCTATCATTAATTAGCCAAGTCAAATTATAATGGAATTCAGTTTCCATTCAATAATTCGAGTCAAGAGAATCGAGAACCGATGTTTTTTTTTATAAAACTTACGTACGATTTATAGATAAGACAACGAGTCTTGGAAATAAAGACGGCGACGGGCTTACTATCTGTCACTTTTTTCAAAAAAATATCTTCGTTTGAAGGTGGGTCGAAACGACTTAATTGTCTAGACCTTTGTCTACCCCTTTATTGGGATTGATATGAAAATATTGGGAATACTTATTTATTTGTTTACGAAAAATCTGTAAAAAAATATACGAATTTTCCAATGTTTGAAATCTTATCGTCCAGATTACAAAATTGCTCTACATTTCAGGTACGGCAGTATGCAGTATAGCAGGTTTGAAAGATGACCTTATCACTAAAATTGATAAAGGCATGCTTCAATGGTTAGGGCACGTTGAGCAAATGAGGGAAGACCAAATGGCGAAGAAAATATATAGCCTGAAAGTTAATATTAAAAGGGGTCGAGGTAGGCCGAGACTTACTTTCGAAGATCATGTGAGCAAATAGCTCGAAGAGGGGAGGGTCAAGAGTACTAGGATACGGACGTGCATGTATGAAGCAGATGATGGATCTGAAAAAAGCGATAGAGATATGTAAGGATCGTGACACTTGGCGATCTGTTCTCTATGGCTACCCCGTCAGGGCCTATGCGTGAAGATAAGTAAGTAAGCTCTTCATTTCATCCCGAAAAGACTATAAGTTTCTGTGGGATGCAAATGGCGGCCTTTATTGATCAGATTTTGATTAATTTTAAATTCCAAGTTTTTTAAATCTGTTAACATTGTTTGAAAAGTGGTACACATCGTATCCCGGCTATGTCTGTACATATGAAATCTGCGTTTCACCTCCGGTGTCACAGGGTATATTTACATGGGTTACAGTATATGTACAGGTGTAAGTAATTATATGTATGCACTTCAATCTGCTTCCATCAAAAGAAATTAACTTCTAAATAAATGTTTAACCCCTTATTCACCGTTTGTTAGGAGTATGAAGTATGTTAGGAGTTAAACTGAGCAACAGGATAAGGAATAGTGAAATAAGGAAACGTTGTGGTCTGAAAGAAGATGTAGTGACTAAAATTGAGAAAGGTATGCTGAGATGGTTTGGCCATGTCGAGAGAATGAATGAAGAACGAATGACGAAAAAATCATATAGGGCGAGTGTGAATGGAAGTGTAGGAAGGGGAAGACCTAGGCGGACGTTTCGAGACCAAATCAGGGACGTCCTGTAAAGGCCAGGTCAAAAGTACCCTGAATCGAAGAGAATGTATGAAGGGAATACTGAAAGTGGACGATGCGAAACATGTATGTAAGGATCGTAGCAAGTGGAAAGAAGTGGTCTCTGCCTACCCCTACGGGAAAAAGGCGTCATTATATGTATATATGTATGTATGATGGAACAAAATTTTAAAATATTTTTTTGGTACGTTCTTACAACATCAAAGGCAACAATTCCCAAATTTCAAGTTTAAGGCATCGGCGGTTTAGGTTAAAAATAAAAAATATCTTAACGCAATTCCCATTACAGGAGTAGACAGAGGTCTAGTCTAGATAATAACGTCCCTTCGACCCACCTTCCACCGAAGATATTTTCGGGACAACGTGACAGGTAGTGAGCACGTCGTCGTCTTTATGTCCAAGCCAACGATATAATTCATACACAAGTTTTTAAATAACCCATTGGTACGAGCCTGCCTCCTGGGGATCGAACTCGGGTCTCTTGACTCGAAATTCCGACCTCCCAACCACTCGGTTATCGTGACTTCTAATCGGTTCTATCGGTTTAGGTTCCGCTTTGATTTAACAGACAGGCATTCTAGACAAGTAATTACTTATAATTATTTTTTATAAAATATTTTAATTTTTATAGACACAAAATATTTAACTCTATTTACAATACTTATTAACTAAAAACTATTATAATCGTAGAGCCCTACTCCTCGTGGCATGGTACCAAGAACGCTGGCTGCATTTCCACGTTGAATGGCTAGACATAACCGTTGAGTTATAATAACGTCCTATAATAACGTCTTATAACATTTAACTTAACTTTTTTATTTATATATTCTTTATTGTACACCACAAATCAAGATGAAAATAAGTACAAATAACATATAGGTAGTACAAGGGGCGTTATTATTACTAAAAAGCAATTTCTTCCAGACAACCTTGCTATAGAAGCGGATGAAGAAATAACGAAGAAAAGGAGAGTGGTGTACCGCTATGATTCAAAATAGATTACTAAATGATGGTAGCCGAAATATAAAGAATTTTTTTATGAATAAAGAAATAAGGATATGGTGAAAATAAAGGGAATGAAACTAAAAACGTGGGAAATGGCGTTAGGTTTCTAGATAATAGGAATTAAGAAGTTTTTTGAATGAAGGAAGAGATGGAGCACGTCGAATATGTAAGGGCAAAGCGTTCCACAGGCGGACAGCGGTAACAGTATAAGATTTATTATAAAAGGAAGAGGAGTGAAGAGGAGTTCGGAAGGAAAGATTGACAGCGGAGCGAAGAAACCGATCATAGGAAAGGGACATAAACTCAAACCGATCTTTTAGGTATTGGGGAGAGTATGGATTAAACAGCACGGAGTACAATGCAGAAAGGATGTGCGTATTCCTGCGAAGGCAGATTGGCAGCCACTTGAAATTCAGAAATGTGGTCATATTTGCGAAGCCCAAATATGTAACGAATACTAAGGTTTTGAATTCGCTCAAGTTTGTTAAGCTGCTCTTCAGTTATGTCGAGATAGCAAATATCAGCATAGTCAAGGATGGGCAAAAGTAAGGACTGAGTTATATGAATATTAAAGAAAATTTAAACTGAGAGGTTTTTATAATTACTAAAGATAACTACAAGTTTAAGAATTTTGGTCTTTCTAAACTAGTCATAAGCTGTTTGTGTTGGATTTCTTAGGAAAATTCTAAAATAAATAATAGAGGTCTCAAGTTTTAGGAATTGTGCTTGAAAATTGTATATACAAAAAAAGCTTGTTTTCCTGAGGATTACTTAGATTAGCAAGCTTACTTTTATTATATATAACTGCTTCCTTAAGTTCACTGTAGGATTTAGGCTTCTCCCGTCAAGTAGCGTTTGGTATAATCGCCACGTTTAAAAAGCGAATTGGCGATTGAAGTACCATATACTCTACCTTTGATGCTGCTGCCTATCACAGATTTTCTGAATTTGCTACTGCTGCTATTTTTCGAGATGGTTATACCGACATCTATTGGGAGCTAATGGCATTTTGTAGGCTTTTCCCTTATTCGACCCTAATGACATCCAGAGAAGAGAGGAGAGAAGACGCTGATACCACTCTCCGGTTTTTATATTTGAAAAAAATACTTGGCGTATACTCGTTCTCTCAGGGGCAAGACCAAGTCATGCTCACCGACCGATTTAATTCTCTTAAGAGCTTACCAACTAAGGATTCATAATGTACCATAATGTGCCGCATGTAGGTATAGTTACAGGAACGATTTAACTCACATTGAAAAGTGAGTGTGAGAGTTGGTAGTGCCAAACCCACACTATACGCTCGCAGGGGCTGCATACCCGTCCGCCAGTTCTCAGAGTACCCGTTCGACCCCCAGGGTACGACAATGAAACCTTATGGTGTTCCGACTTTGTAAGTATGGCTTCAGGAAACATTTACAGTACATTCGGGACTAGGTTAGACCCCTACTGACCGCTCTATGCAGACCCTCGATGCGGAACAGAACGCATCCTCTCTCACTCCCTAATGAAACCCGATCGCGTCTACCTACTCGATCTCCAATCTCATATTGGAAATTGATCTCCCGCGTCCATCGCCCTTGAACACAGAAGCAAAGGATTCCTCTACTTCACGTCGCAAGTTGCCTCTACTTCACCGCGGCTTTGCACACCGCCCGTGTGCAAAACCGTGTTCTGCCCCGGTCGAACGGTCCTATTCTTTTTACAACAAAAGGAGCAGACCTGTAAAGTGAATTTCTAGAAATTTCCCCAAAATTCCTCCTTTTACACTAATTACTTTTTACTATTAGATAAGTTTTGGTACGCTGATCAGCTTTTATCAGCTTATATCAAAAAGTATATGTAACTAGTTCCATGCTAGTTGAGTCACCATAGCCGAGTGGTAGAGTGGTCGGAATTTCGAATGGAGAGACCCGAGTTCGATCTCCAGGAGGCAGGCTCGTACCAATAGGTTTTTTCAAAAACTTATGTGTGAATTATATCGTTGGCTTGAAAGTTGAGTCGGTGACGGGCTCACCTCCAGTCACTTTGTCCTAAAATATCTTCGTTGGAAGGTGGGTCTAAACGACTTAATTGTCTAGACCTCTGTCTACCTCTGTATTGGAAATGGCTTGAAGATATTTGCTAGTTGATATTAAAAAAATCATTAAAATATCTTCACGCTAATCCCAAAATAGTCGTTATTGATAGTTAAAATTAGCTTTACTCTTACTTTAAGCAGTAGTAATTTAGTAATAGTAGTTAAAATAATACCTGTTTGCTAAATTTACTTTGGTGACAATGGATCAAATTAAATTATTCCCAAGACAGGAGTAGACAGAGGTCTCGTCAATTAAGTCTTTTCAACCTACCTTCCACCGTTACTACATATTTTGGGACCACGTGACAGGTGGTGAACCCGTCGGCGTCTTTATGTTCAAGCCAACGATTCATATAATCGTACATTCCGTCATTCATGTAATGGTATGAGCCTGCCACCTGGGGATCGAACTCGGGTCTCTCCACCGGGTCAACCACTCGGCTTTCGTGACTAGTTTAGTAGTAGAAGAATTTGAAACAATAGGTTGCAACCTGGTTGCAACCTTTAATTTGGTTACAATAGATCATATCGAACTATTTAATATGTTTTTGTTAGTAATAACACATTACATTAATTACAATTTTTAATGCAATATCGTTTTGTAGTGGTTCCTCTAAGGGTTCAGCTAACGGAAAAGAAACAATGAAATTCCGTAGGCATTCTCTTTTTTGCATTTTTTTATCAAAGGAAATACTCAATTGTATATAATATAATCAGAAACAGCATGAGAGCGATTAACTCATTCCCAGGGGCTACTTCCATTAATGCATTCGTTTATATTAAAGTTTAATTTTATAAAGTATTTTTTTAATAGGCAAGCTTTACCCAATTACTGGGATTTTGTTGAAAAGCATATACAGTACTGTATGAATGAGTAACTTACTATGGGGAGTCTAGTAATTGGCGTTAAAGGAGTATGTCTGTTCCTGGTATTATGAACATCATTATTATAATTAAAATTGATGTTTTTACATAAATAGGTTATATTTTCACATATAAAATAGTAAATATCTCCACGCAATTCCCTATATAGGGGTAGACAGAGGTCTAGTCTAGACAATTACGTCCCTTCGACCCACCTTCCACCGAAGATATTTTCGGGACGACGTGACAGGTGGTGAGCCCGTCGCCGTCTTTATGTCCAAGCCAACGATGTAATTCGTTCATAAGTTTTTGAAAAACCCATTGGTACGAGCCTGCCATCATCGAACTCGGGTCTCTCGACTCGAAATTCCGACCACCGAACCACTCGGCTATCGGGACTTGTATCTGACGTGGATTTTCACATATAATACTCCTATTTAGATCCCAAGATTAAAATATTAACTTCTTTAAATGTTTCTAAATGGTTTTAGAATTTAAATTTAAAAAAATTGCCCTATTTTTGTAAAGTATGTCTCGTTTTCAAATTAGTATTTCCCCCGTAGCATAGTACTATGTGACACTATGCTATGGAAATAACCTAAATCAACAATTTTAGCTATTTTTTATGTCCGGCGTCTTATTTTATTAAAGTATACGCTGCAGAGCTTAGTCCACTTGCAAGATTAGAGGTATGGGGGTCTCCATTGAAGTTTTGAATCACGAGTTAATGTGTGTGTTCTAAATAAATAATTGCGTGGAGGAAAGACATAAGAATTTGCCACCCTATTATTTCTGTGGGCGTCCTATGAGGCACCTACGGGAAACGTCTTAAATACTATATTATAAACTGAATGATGGCGGAATACCACAGTTATGCTCCGGCTACCTATATTATAAAATAAATTTACAAATTCACTTCAATTGTAAACAAACCTGGCTAAAAGACAAAAGTTACGATGCAACCGAATCTCTGTTGTGTAAGAGTTATAGAGATTTTTTGTGAGATAAGTCCAACAGTTAATTAGATGATTAGTATAGGTTTAAATGTATTCTGGTTATTTATTTTAGACATTACTTCGAATTTAAATAGCAGCAAGCGACACGTAATGTAGGCAAGAAGCTTATAAGATACATACACACACTGTCTGTGTGAGTATGTATCGCTTATATATGTGTATGTGTAACGCTTCTTGCTATAGGATGTATGTTATACGCACATAAACATGACTTAAGAACTTATGCAAAAGAATAAGTACATATAAAATAAATAAATAAGTTAGGCTTAAGATTAGGATAAATTTAATTTGTACAGAACACATAAAAGTCTCACAGCCCGTCCTTAATTCCTTACTAACTGCTATCAAACATGTAGCTCCTCTGTCTATTTCCGTAAGTTCAAAACCTCGCCATTAGGTGCGTTACTAAGTTATCAATCCGGTTTTACTATTTTGAACAAACGGCTCGGTCTAGTAGACCGAGGCCGCTTACCTGTTGCCATGCAATGTCGTCATAATTTACCATGCCCTTTCATCCCGTGAGTATATTTTAGTATTCAGTAATTTTATCTTGAGTCAACGTGACATGATTATATGTGGAGTAGATTTCACTTCATGACTATCGTTCAGTAGTTTCATTAAAAATATTCTAAACTCATTCGAGTTCGACTCGATATAGATAGCCTTATAAATTTATGTTTTAAAATGCTATACAGCTTTAAAAATCTAAAATAAAACTCGACATTTCCCCTATCAACGAAACTAAAAACAAATAAAAAATACCAGTACGACATTCTTGCTTATAAATCTTGTTTTAGACCTACACTGTTTGAGGAAAAACGTGATATAACATTGTACCAATATTCATCTTGAAACACATATGACATAGTTTATTACAATATTTTATGCCACGTTTCATCATTTAAAACAGTTACATGATCATAAAAACTCACCGGGTTACTAACCCAGGAATTAATTAATCAATGTGACAAATCAATAACAATAAGACAGAAAGAACATAAAGCATGTCCAGATTTTACAAGTTCGAAACATTTTTACATAGCTTTGCAATAGTATCATAATTTTTTTTAACTTGAAAACTACTAAACCAAGCAACAAACAACCAAAAGTTGTGTAAGAATGGAAGAAGAATATAATGGTCTACTGTGTTAAAAGCATTTTAAGAGCCGACAATTATCGCCACATATATTGCTTTTCATAGACCTTTGGTGAGCTTTTGTAACCTAATTCATTGGTGGTACCTGAATAAAATTCTTTCAGCGGATTATTATCATACCATATCAACCTATCATATTTTCACGCAATTCCCTATACTACCCCTATAGACAGAGGTCTAGTTTAGACAATTTAGTCCCTTCGACCCTCCTTTTCACCGAAGATATTTTCGGGACAACGTGACAGGTGGTGAGCCCGTCGCCGTCTTTATGTCTAAGCCAACAATATAATTCGTAAATAACATTTTGAAAAACCCATTGGTACGAGCCTGCCATTTGGGGATCGAGCACGGGTCCCTTGACTCGAAATTCCGACCACCCAACCACTCGGCTATCGTGACTTCAATAAGATGTACTACATGCCAAGCTCTTCGTAAATAAAATGAACCTAAGTAGAGAATATCCTTGGATAAATCCTTGAATAAATGATGGTGTAAGGATAAACGACCCCCTTTCTTCCTGTGAGTATCGTAAGAGGTGACTAGTGAATAGGGGACTTAAAAATATAATTTTGAGTACCAAAAATGGTGAGATAACCGTTTCAAAAGTACCAGAAAACTTGCTAGATATTTAGTTTAGAAGAGGCGTCTATCCTGCAGTGGATTTTTACAGACCATTACTTATGTTTTTATGTATGTATGTATGTATGTATGTATGTATGTATGTATGTATGTGTATACAATATGTATAGTGATTTGAATAAATAAATAAACATCTTCACGCAATTTCCAATACAGGGGTCGACAGAGGTCTAGTCTAGACAATTAAGTCCCTTCGACCCACCTTCCACCGAAGATATTTTCGGGACAACGTGACAGGTGGTGAGCCCGTCACCGTCTTTATGTCCAAGCCAACGATATAATTCGTACATAAGTTTTTGAAAAACCACTTGGTACGAGCCTGCCACCTGGGGATCGAACTCGGGTCTCTCGACTCGAAATTCCGACCACCCAACCACTCGGCTATCGTGACTTTATAGTGATTTGGATTTCTCAAATGTGAAAAGGATCCTTCAAATATTTGGTCGCGATATTACAACTATAAAAACATATCTTCACTCTATTCCCCATACTGGTGTAGACAGCGGTCAAGACAATTAAGTCCTTTCTGTCCACCTTTCATCGAAGATATGTTTGGGAGAACGTGACAGGTGGTGAGCTTGTCGCCATCTGTATGTCCAAGCCGATATAAAACAGATATAAAGTTTTAAAAAAAATATTAGTACTAGCCTAACAACTGGAGAGTGAACTCGGGTCACTTGATTCGAATTCTGATCACCCAATGTCACGGCTATCATCACTTTTTTGTGGTTTTATTAGTCTACAAAATAAGAAGACATTACAGCGACATGATACGTACAGTCTGAGGCTCACAGAGGTCAACAACCAGCATCTTTCCTCATACCGCGCAGTTTGCTAAAAACAGAATCAAATATTTGTCAATGTGTGAAAAAAATAATTAAATTAAAAACAACGTGTTGTGACAATATGGAAATTCGTCAAGGTGACAAAATTGAACTTTAAGTAAAATTCCAGCTTATACTAGCATCTAGAATGTCTAGAAATGGTCTTTACATTTTAAGTTTCTTCAACACTTGATATTTGCTTGTTAGTAAAATACTGAGCAAGTATTGGCTTTATCTTCATTCGATGAATGATGACCCCATGGTCTAGTAGCGTATACACCGGTTTTCATGGTGTCCCCAATTTGAGGTCCCGGGTTCGATTCCCGGACGTGTCTTGGCAGTAAATGGCGGCATTTAGTCCGCCTACAAAAAATGTTATAAAGCATATTTTTACAACGAAGGATAAATAAATAAACCACTTTTTCTATGTTTATGGTGCCTTCGATGTTTCCGATTCCATAACGCAAGTGCTTCAGCTACTATCTTAAGGTTCAGAGCAATGTATTTTTAGTATCCACATCAATGTATTTATTTATACAGTAGCTATCCCATACCAGAAAATGCGAAAGTAATTTCCAATTCCACTCCTAAGGGTAAGCAAAGTATTCATCTTCAATGTTTCGGTGTTCCATTATGTAAAAAAAAATGTCATGTTATGAAAATGAAACCTATGATAATACTCCTGGTAAAAATCTCTTGCTTCTGTATATCCAAGGGCCTTCTTCGAATTTTTTTTTGTTATTGTTGCTTGTTTGTGTATTTCCTTTCATGTACCTACATAATTTAATATTTCTAAATACTCTGTACAAATAAAACTCAGATTTTGTTTTATGTTTATCCTTAATTAGGTAAATTTCTGTAATTCTTATTAAGAAATTGAACAGTCACGATAGCCGAGCGGTTTGGTGATCGGTATTGGAGTCTAGAGACCCAAGTTCAATCCTCAGGCTCGTGCCAATGAGTTTATTCAAAAAACTTATGCACGATTTATATCGTTGGCTTGGTCATTAAGAGGGCTACGGGCTCACCACCTGTCACTTAGTCGCAAAAAATGATTTCGGTGGCAGTTGGGTCGAAAGAACATAATTGTCTAGACTTCTCTCTACCCCTATATTGGGACTGGCGCGAAGATATTAATTTATTTTATTTTATGAAATAAGCAAACAGTAATATATATGTCTATAACCGATGGAAATTAAATACACAAATATTCAGCAAGTCATAAATAAATAAAGCACATAAATTATTTAATAACTATTGTGTAACATCTACTTAATAAAAATAATACTAAATGCTCTATTATTAAAACGATATGCGTCAAACATTTGAAAATCAATATTTGTAGATATATAAACAATATAAAAACACAAATAAAACTAACAACATTATAAAATGGAAACATTTATTTCACGTATGTCTCTATCCAGTCTCTATACTTTGAAACGTCTGTAAAAACGACGTATTGGGTAGGATCACATAGTGGTACATCCCTTCTCGATACAGTGAGTGACACTAAACCTCTTACGTACCAAGCACCTCGTGCATTAGGCCTGTTATCATGAGGAACGTCGGGTACGAATACCAAAAATCCACCACCGCTGTCTCCATTGCAGGCTGATGTGCCTGGAAATAATAATAAGAATTTCGACTTGGAAAAAATGTACGAATAATGCCGTTGGCTATGACATACGAGTATAGACGGCGACGGGCTCACCACCTGTCGCGTTGTCCCGAAAATATCTTCGGTGGAAGGTGGGTCGAAGGGACTTAATTGTCTAGACTAGACCTCTGTCTACGCCTGTATTGAGAATTGCGAAGATATTTATTTATTTATTGTTATTTAATTTAAGGACAAGTTTCTTGCTACATAATTATTATGATGCCGGCAGCGATTCGGATGATCATTTGACAATATTCACGCCATTTCCAATACAGGTCGATAGAAGTCTGGACAATTAAGTCTTTTTGGACCTTCCACTGAAAACTTTTTTTGCAACAACGTGACCGATGGTGAGCCCGTTGCCGTCTTTATGTCCAAGCCAACGATACTACTAATATATGGGAATCGAACTCGGCTGCCTTGACTCGAAATTCACCAACCAACCACTCGTGAATTCATCCACGTCGAAAGCGTTGAACTCACTACGCTCATGTCATGTCAATACTACAGTCATGAAAAACATAGGAAAAATCATCGACCCAAGAAAGATGGCAATGCCAGTTCGAATATATGAGATGTTATTATTGAAACTCGAGAAATATAAACTTCCATTTGGCTGTATCAAAAATCTAGTATTGCTACTTTATTATTATTTTTACGTGTGAAAATTTTTAGCGTAATCCCAACAATCGGCGTGGAAGCAAATACAGGTGATGCGAGCTCAGCATTAACAAAAACAACTTGGTGTTTTGTCATTGCTTTAGGTTGGCAGTGCAACGCTGTTGCACATACCCGTCACTTCATTCGCGCTGGCAGCTTTTAGCAGCCCTTTCTCAAGAAATAACTCTCTCTCTTCCTACACGGCTTCCGTTGCAAAGGAACTCTCGAAGTTCTTTAATGACCGCTAGCAAACTTGTCAAGCCGTGGCGGATTTTCACTTTGGCTCCACCGTGAACTAAATTTCGGCTGAATCGGAAGAGCGTTGCATCAACTCTGCTTATCTCAAAGTGAAAAGTGAAATCTTTTCTATCTCTATTCACCTGAAGATGTACCTCTTCTTTCTTTCTTTAGCAGCCTATTAAAAGTCACGGCTTTACTCCTTTTTGAAGATTACAACGATCGGTCTTGTATAACTTGAATTCACCAATAACCCGCAATTATTGTACTGTCGTCACTCCATCCTGTGGGTCTCGTTCTACGCTCTGTCTGTGTGTACCAATTTACCACTAAAAACCTATGAAGCAGAATATTTATATATTCTGTGAGCTATGTTTTCGGCTTATTTAATTCAAAAATGAGTATGTACATTGTTTCGTTTCTGAATACCAAGTATTGAATAAAAAATCAATCAAAAACTGATTTTTATAGCAATATCGAGATCAATAGCGACGCAATTCATACGAACTGAAAAATCACACTATATTTTTATATTATATAAAATTAAAATGCATATCAATTTAAAATTGTATGATAACAGAGTAAAATAACAGAACAGAATAAAAATATTAAAAATTTACAATTGTTATTCACATATGCCTACAGAAAATTAAAAAGAAGCACAGATTTGAAAACATCGCTGCAAGTTTATGGTTTTTTTTTGTTAACCATTTAAACATAATAATCATCCAGTGATGTTTGTAAATACGCAACTCTTTTTAATATTTTTTAAAGCATATATGAGCTCATGTAGAAACTTCATGTAGAAAATTCGTAGCTGAGAAAAATTACTATTAATACTAGTACTGCGGCGCAATACATCTGCCCCATTGTTATCCCCTAATTTTTTTTCGTGATAAATGTACAAATACTCAACCGACAGGCTGTACTGCTAAGAGTTGTCATATACTTAATTTATCATTCAAATAATTACTCACCGTTTTTAGTTCCCGCGCAAAACTTGTTTTCATTCAAAATATTCGCATAGAACAGCGGGTTGCTTTTATAACAAGCATTATCCGAAATTATCGGCATCGTTGCTTGTCGTAGTTCAGTTGATAATTCATCTGTTTGGTCGAAGCCCCAGCCTATTACCTATAAATATTTGATTAGTTTAACAACAAGTACCTGCTTTATCAAGCTCCGAAGGAACCAATTAGCACTGTTATATATTTTTGAATAAATAAACCTGTGAGTTTAATTAATAAGCTTAACAATAAGTCATGATAACCGAATGATTGGTCGGAATTAGAGTCAAGAGATGAGTTCGATCCCTAGGTTATGGTAGGTTCGTACCTGAGTTTTCGAAACTTATATACAATTTATAACATAAGTCCTTATTTTGATGGTGACAGGCTCACCACCTGTCACATTGTCTGGATTTCTGTGTACCTCAGTATTGGGAACGGCATGAATGCACGTAGGAGTAATTTTTTGGGACTTCATGTCTAAGCCAACGATATAAGTCGTACATAAGTATTGAAAAAAAAACCCATAGGTATGAGCATTGGGATTCGAACTCGGGTGTCAGACTCGAATTCCGATCACTCAACCACTCGGCTATCATAACTTTGATTTGATTTACAAATTGATTGCATACGTCCAATGTAATGATGTTTTTAAAACATTATTATCTAAATATAAAATATTTGGCAATATTTATAGCATTTTTTAAATCACTAAAATATTGTATTATAGATATACGACATCAGTAATTAAAAGTTATAAAGTTTAAATTAGAGAAATTCTTAGTTTTGCTCACTCATTTTTGTACTATACAGATATTCGCTCAAAATTCTGTAAAATAAAGTATAAGTTATTTTTGAGGGTGTTTATAAATTTCCAAGCTATAAATATTTATTGCTTTATTTTTAGATATAGTGATGGCAATCGCCCCAGTAATAAAATTTAACTTGTGTTGGAAATTCTATACTCGTCGGTATAAGAAAATCTTCATATTTCCAAGAAAGTTTTAAGAATTATTGTATTTTGTACATAAGTTCTCTCAATAATATTGGAGCGACTGTAAACCTTGTCTTAATATAAATATTTTGCAAACAATATTTCACTAAAAACCATTATCTTTCCGTGACACTTTAAATTTTTTCAGGGATTTTTGGATGGGTATGTTGCCATCAGTAATAATTACAATTAGCAACTTTTTTTCATAGTTTGTTCTTACAAGATGCTCATTAAGGAATTGGGTTAAAATTTCTTGTTAATACTACATGACAACTTACCGTTCCAATTATATTTTTCGTAGGGATCCTTTCGATAGCCTTATCAGTCCAAATACAAGCAGGTTGAACATAGTCCGTAAATGATACTTCGGTTCTTAACTTAAGTAATGCAATATCATTGTCAAGTCGAATTCTGTAGTTAAAATTCTCGTGTACTATCACTTGAAACACCTAAAAACATATTAGAAGTATACTATTCATTTTATGTATCCACTGCTACACGTAATTGATTTTATCCACTTACTTCTTTCTCTTGAGTTGCTATGTCTCCTCCAACAAGATTATATTTACCCAATACTACATTAAGAATATCTGGGATCACAGGTTCACCTCTAATTGTAGCACAATGAGCAGCTAAAATGTTCATACTGTTATAAATTGCGGTTATAAATCAGGGGAAAGGAATAATATCGGAAACATTCTATATTAATTTTGCATTCATAACTAAAATGATTATTTTGTTATAAAATTTATTAATGGTAACTATTAATTGACACTGACCACGTCACTGAATAAAAGTAACATTTTAATTTCTACATTGCATAAGTATTTGTGTAAAAATCATTGGAATAGACTATTCATCCTTTTGTTTCTCCAAAGCCAAAGTCCGGGTGTCAGCTCATCTATGATAAGGAAAAATTCTTACCGGTCAAAACATAATTCTTTGATAGCAAAGTTCCTCCACATATGTATTTTATAACGGCTCGGTGTAGTCTGTAAATGGCCACATGCCATGGCCAGTCGCCAGGTTTAGTACTTGCTCCCCCAACAATAAGTTCTGTGTGCGATACTTTTCTACGACCACAAGTTCCGCCTACAGTTATATGAGGAACAATGATTTTATGGTCATAACCTTTGATAAAATGATTCAAATAACCCTGCAGAAAAACAAATTTCATTTGAATGTTGCTATATAACATTTATTGAAGAGACGAGCCGGTTTCGATCCACTGTTCACTTATTCACTGTGCTTTTATCGAATGTAGCCTTTGTGTCTCCGGATTAAATTTCAATAAAAATTTTAAATTTATATGAATCGGCCAGAAGATAATAACTTGATATAGTTTGCATCTTGAAATAGAAATAGAACAGATCACGATAGTTTTGAAGCAAGAAATTACACTCTAAAACTCAAAATATGATGGTTGTTTTTATTATATTCACACTGTCAAGACTAGTCTAACCATTTTGATTTTAATTCATATTTAATTAGTAACACATTTTTTAAATTATAGTAAATAAATTTGCTACACTAATCTGAATATAGTTTTTGAAAATAATTTTTATTATTAAAAAAAAAGTAAAGGTCGAAAAATAATTATGTTAATCAATAAAAAAAAAATATTCAATAACTACATAGTTATACATAACTCTCTATGCCTCCTATTAATAACAAAGTTAATGTATAAAACTACACCTTACCTTTCGAGGATTAGTGCATTGTTCTTCTGCATTAATTTTTATACTTTCAAAATACGGCAATAATCCCGACTTTGGCCCTCTAACTGAGAAACTAAATGAATTGGTTTCATTATAGGTTCTGATGTTAAAAGTATCAGGACTGATAACGCTTAATCTTCCATTGGTTTTGTCGGCCTGAAAGAATAAATCAACAATCTAGTTTCAGTACACTAAAAAAGTCATGATAGCCGACTGGTTGGGTGATCGGAATTCGAGTCGAGAGACCCGAGTTTGATCCCCATTGGCAGGATGGCCAGTCTGCGTGACCTATGTACGATTCATAACGTTGGCTTGGACATGCCATGCCATCCATATATGGTCATGCCCAATGCCATTCTAGATTTGTATGCAATAAAAAGGTAGTGCGGTAGTCATATTTAAATTAAAACGCAAACTGCTGAAATCACAATTAATATAACAGCAAAAATTTTAGTAAACACTAAATTTTCGTTTTTTAAAGGTGTCTGTCTTTTCGCGGGATTAGTTAGACAGGATGTTATTTGTTCTAGTCTCTACCATGTGACCTTTACATTTTCCCTATATGATACACATATTTCTAACATACGTAAGTCGATAATAACTTATTTAAATAATATGTTGTTTAGTGTCTCCATATAAAACTATAACGAGTCCAGTATAATGTAATAAATAAAATTCATTAAAAAAACCTTCACGCCATTCTTAATACAGAGCTTATAGTAGACAGAGGTATAGACAATTAAGTCCTATCGACCCACCTTCTACCGAAGATGTTTTTGGGATACCGTGAGCCCGTCGCCATCTTTATGTCCAAACCAACGATATGAATCGTACATAAGTTTTTTCAAAAAGCTCATTGGGACATTCCTAACATCTGATGATTGAACTGGGGTCTCTTGACTGGAAATCCAATTCGTCTAGCCGTCCAAATCGGCTCTGCTAAACTCTTTTCGTAATGAAAGGCACTTTCCGTAATGATTCACAATATTTTCATAATGGTTTTGAAATTAAAGATTTATTTATTTATTTATTTGTTGCGGACAGTGACAGAAATGATCGCCTAGTATCACGATCCTTACATACCTCTTTCGCTTCTTTCAGATTCATCATTTTCTTCATACATGCCATGTCTAGATATCGCTCCCCTTCGACAACTTTGCTCACGTGGTCTTCGAAAGTAAGTCTCGGCCTACCTCGATACCTTTCAATATTAATTTTCGCGCTATTTATTTCCTTTACGGTTCGGTCTTATAAATTTTAGTGATAAGGTCATCTTTCAAACCTGTCATATTACGAATCTCTTCGTTTCGTTTTCGGTCGGTCAAGATAACGCCGCATTTTTTACGAAGAGATCCCATCTCCATTGCATTTAACTTGCTTTTATGCTTCTTCTGGCATACCCAGGTTTTGCTTCATATGGCTTCCATATAACAATGATACTAAGTGACTAAGGATTTACCAAAGTTAATTAGAAGTTCTCCACAAAGTGTAAAATAAATAAAATAAAAAGTTAGATAGAAGCTTCGTCTAGAATAGGACAAAAGTGGTTAAATCGTTTTCAGCCAGAATTCTGATGTCAAACATGCATCTCGCTTCTGAATTTTCTCTTACAGCGATAAACTTGATTTCATTTAGGCAAAAGTAGAGATAGGTCGTCATTTTAATATTTATGATGTAGCTGAAGATTTGTTGTAATGTTACTACCCTCATAAGGGCTTGTAATTGAAAAATATGATAAAAATTTACTAAAAATATAATACCTACAGAAAAAGTGTTTTCTACATTTATCCGACCGGGACTCGAATCTGGCACCTCAGAACTGGCGACACCATGAAAAACTACGTGTATGCCACATATCAACTCGAACAAACTGAATAACCACAACCCTTCTCTTAATCACTTCCGGCAATTATCTTACTTCGTAAAGAATAAAAGTTCATAATGAACGATTCCCTTTCCTTCCAGTTCGACCACACACATCATTTCCTTATTGAGAGTTAATCCGGGTTTTGCGATAGCCTATGGAGCTTGAATTCCATTTAATCATGATTTATTACACACGTTCTTGTCGCAAGTAATCCACTCTTCATTACCGCTTAATCACACCTTTCAAAAATTATTCGGTTTCATTACGTTTCAATAGAAAATCGCAAATGGTTACACGATTCATTAGGTATCTTTCAGTAAACTTGTTAGTAAATGATGTAACTTTTTTATAAACTATTTTTTGTTGTAACTTGTTTAGGACATTTTTAAATTAACCCAAAATCGAACTCAAATCAAAATCTTCATGGTCAATATAGGAACATAAATTTCACTTGTAAAAAGTACTTTTGAAGTCACGATAGCCGAGTTATTGGGTGGTAGGAATTCGAGTCAGGAGACCCAGACCCGAGTTCGATCCCCAGGTGGCAGATTCGTGCCAATGAGTTTTTCAAAAACTTATGTACGAATTATATCGTTGGATTGGACATAAAGGCGGCGACAGCCTCACCTCCTGTCACGTTGTCTCGAAAATATCTTCGGTGGAAGGTGGGTCAAAGTCTAGACAGGACATTGTAGGTAAATTGTCTAGACTAGACCTCTGTGTACCCCTGTATTGGGAATTGCGTGAAGGGGTACACATCATTTTACATCATGTCACCAATTCTTAGATACCGGGTTCGAATCCTGGACGGTTCAATGCAGAATAGTCAATTTTTGTTTTGTTTATACACTTAGACCGCGACGGGCTCACCACCTATCACGTTGTCCCGAAAACATCTTCGGTGGAAGGTGGGTCGAAGGGATTTAATTGTCTAGACTAGACCTCTGTGCACCCTGTATTGGGAATTGCGTGAAGATATATATATATATATATATATATATATATATATATATATATATATATATATATATATATATATATATATATATATATATATATATATATATATATATATATATATATATATATATATATATATATATATATATATATATATATATATATATATATATATATATATATATATATATATATATATATATATATATATATATATATATATATATATATATATATATATATATATATATATATATATATATATATATATATATATATATATATATATATATATATATATATATATATATATATATATATATATATATATATATATATATATATATATATATATATATACATATATATATATATATATATATACATATATATATATATATATATATATATATATATATATATACATATATATATATATACATATATATATATATACATATATATATATATATACATATATATATATATATATAAATAGATTCACACACTTTGAAATCAGAGCAATATACGTGATGTTATATGTTCCTATTTACGTACGTAACAATCATTAAAAAACAATTTCTGCCATTCTTATCTTGGTAGCCAAAAGACAATATATCGCCAAGTGCCACGATACCTCATTTGCTTCTAGCAAATTAGATCAGAGTACTCTGGACCCTCCCTTCTTCCAGCAAATTTCCAATCGTTAAAATTTATCACGGGTTTCCTCAATTCATCCTATTTGTAACTCTTGCGATTTTATATATTTTTTATATTCTTTCTTGACTTATTGATCCAAAATATTTATTGCACAAATATGCCATTTACAAAACTTTCCATTAAAGGACATTCATGTTGTCTGCGACAACAACAGTAGGTAATAAAAAAACAATTAATATAAACAATGACGATGACTTCATGAGACATCTTACCCTTTGTAGAGTGTTATAGCGATTGATTTGATGGGACGCTAAGCGGCAGATATGGCAAACATACCACTATTTACTACTAGTCTATTTGAGACATTTCGTTGTAAACCTCAGACAGTTCTAGCATTACCGGCCTGATTAAAGACACCGTTGGTTAGTATTTCTTCCCATTTCCTTTAAATTTTTTTTAATACTCATAGGTTTCTCTAGTACAGGCAAAAGCAGTGTAGAACAACAACAACAGTGCAGATGGCGTAGTACTGTTCTATGTGGCAATCTTTGGAGGAGACCTATTTTCAGCTGTTTCAATAAGCTGTTTTTATGACGGTGACTCAGAGGAAGGAGGAGTCTGTAAATTCTTAGATCGATACCAATACAGGTCTAGTATAGGCAATTAAGTCCCTTCGACAACGATCACCATATTGAATGCATTACTTTAAAAGATTATTGATTTAAAAAGGATTTTCCGAAGAAGCCGATGTCACAATAGCCGAGTGGTTAGGTGGTCGGAATTTCGAGTCGAGAGACCCGAGTTCGATCCCCAGGTGACAGGCTCGTACCAATGGGTTTTTCAAAAACTTATGTACGAAATATATCGTTGGCTTGGACATAAAGACGGCGACGGACTCAACACCTGTCACGTTGTCTCGAAAATATCTTCGGTGGAAGGCGGGTCAAAGGGACTTAATTCTCAAGACTAGACCTCCTGTATTGGGAATTGTGTGAAGATATTTATTTATCATAGAATTTTAATGGAAATGTATGTTAATGCTGAACATAGGCTGAAAAAGAAAGTATAGTGGGTGCCGTAACAAGAGACTAAGGGAAAAGGATTTCACCATACGGATCTGGCCATCCGGATCTTGTCCTGTAGTGGACTTTAACAAGCCGCTATGATTGTATCTATGTTGTATGTTGTACTAGTTATTTTTGGTTCTTTTCATTGATGTAAGCGTTAATAAAACGCGCTAGAAATACAAAAAACTAATGCTATAGGTTTAGATTTTGGTTTAGACATATTATATCAATAACTTATCTTATTTACTTTTGTTGTATAATTTAGATATATTAATTATATACATACATACATACATACATACATATATTTACGCCTCTTTCCCGTAAGGGTAGGCAGAGACCACTTCTTTCCACTTGCTACGATCCTTACATACTTGTTTCGCTTCGTCCACTTTCATTATTCCCTCCATACATTCTCTTCGAATTAGGGTACTCTTTACCTGGCCTTTTTTCAGGACGTCCCTGATTTGGTCAGATTTGGTTTGGTGCAATGCTCCATTCACCATGTTTCCTGCGTTCACTCTTCTTTCGATATCACTCTCACACTTTCCATCTCTTGTAAACTTTGAACCCAGATACACAAACTCATTCACCTGTTCAATTTGATCATCTCCAATCACGATATTGCAGTCTATCATTGTCTCATCTCTTTCAAACACCATCACTTTCGTCTTCTTTACGTTCATCTTCATTCCCTTTCTAACAAAAGCTCCACTCATAGCAGTTACCATCTCCTGCAACTCCTCGGCTGAAGACGCAAGTAATACTTGGTCGTCAGAATAGAGAAAACATTTCACGAGTAACTCATTCATTCTGAACCCACTTTCATTCTCTTTTAAATCTGTCAAGCATTTGTTCATGAACAGATTAAACAGCCACGGTGACGCTACACATCCTTGTTTAACACATTTTTTGATATTAAACCATTCAGTGTATGCCCCGTTTATCCTTACACAAGCAGTAAAGTCCCTATAGAGAGATTGTAATGCCCGTATAAGGATACTGCTCACACCGTTCACGGATAATGCTGACCACAATTCATTCCTCACTTCTCTATTAATTATATAAAATAATTATATAGAACTACTGACAGATGTTTCAGTAAAGGAACAAGTAGTGCATTCTGCAGCATTCACTGATTTTATTGTACATAAATAAATAAAAAAATAATATAATGGTATCAAAACTCACGAATTTGATGACAGATTCAATATCCGTTTTCAAATCGATTTCCGAAAACGCTGGTATAGGTTTCTCAATGAGCACACTGTATACATTTTCTTTGCCTTCTGGCAACCCAGGTTCGTATGAAACCACTATATCCTTAACATTCTTACAAGGATATGCATGGACTAAGGGATTTCCAATAAAAGTCCAACTCCCTTGACCAACAACCTCTTCAGTAAGGAACGTCAACACAGTAAAAAGCAGAAGATTCATTTTAAACATAGCGTTATCAATTGTGAACACTTCACTTCTTACTTTTTTGAATGTACTACATTTGGGTTAATAATAAACAAATATTACAACTAAATTTAATACTATAAGAAAAACATGAAACTACTATAAGCCTAGAAATCTTGATTGAATGAAGCTAAAAGAACGAATGAATTTTGTTTACTTCAAGATACATCTTTACGTTCAGTCATATGTTACGATCAATAACATAATTCGGTAATATCTTAATAATACCCGATTTGATTGTATTGCTCACAGAACATTTTCTTTTTCAACAAAAAGCCAAGAAGGCTATCATCTGTCATCTGTCAGTCAGTTATTTTTCTAAATTTTTATATTTCGTCCACTTCACTCAGTCCCAATATAGTAACAAAATTTATTAACTACCTACCTATTATTTTAACTAAAACTGAATTAAGGAGCTTTTAATTAAAAATGAAACAAAAAAAAATGTATTATGCATACTTCATTGATTTTTAAAGCATGCAAGTCTGTTGGACTTTTCATTATTAAATTAAAGAGAAATTTTAAAGATACAAATCTCGGCATCAGTTAATTTTTGAAATAATTCTTTAATTTAATATCAAAAGAAAACATAAGAAGTAAATCCTAAGTATTTTTTACATTACAGAGTTTTTAATTGGAAATCAAATAAAACAACGTTTTATGTTATTTATTACAATTACCAGTTATTAAATGTTGCGAGTGACTGTAACATAATATAACCAGAATCAGGAAAAACCTGTTATTAATACCGAGGCATTGGACAATGCGAATGTCTTGACGAAAGGCAATCTTATGAGCACGTGTTAAAATTCTGTTCGCGTTGCAAACACATAAGATGTACTTATTAATGTTAAAGCCAACGATCTCGCTAACATATAGTTGTATTACATATTATTATATTTAACAGGAAAATTATATATTTATTTGAAATTACTTTACGCCAATGATTTGATCGAATAGGATTTAAAATATGTAAATTTGAGAAAAATAAAATAAGATGTGTAATATTTTGGGATCAGAGCAATGAATGTGTTGTTGTTCCTATCTATGAAATTCTTAGCTGACAAGCTAACTTTTACTTTAATGTAAAAGCTATAGAATCTAAAATTTAATTTCAGATATATAACGAAGGGGAATATTTCTACAGTAGTCCACATAGATTTACAGAATTAAATTCAGTGGAAGTTAGTGCTTCAATTTAGGTCTATAGGTGAATAAATAATTAGATGCTGAGGATGAATGGTTCTGTTCGAATCGATTACCACATAACGTTAATTATAATCTGTTTATATTAAAATATATATTAATTTTAATCTGTTTCCAACTAGGAACACATAAATAGGGACGTGCCTAGTTATAGAGTTTTAGAAACCCTTTAGTTTTAGCCTCGGAGATCTAACTCGGGTTCTTGACTCTAATTCCGTTGACTCAACCACTCGGCTATCGCGACTGTTTTTAATTTTCCATTAGACACACATTTCACCGGATTTGAACTTAGGACAAAGTGATAGGTGGTGAGCCTGACGCCGTCTTTACATCCATGCAGGTGCTACAAACCGTACACAAGGGAAAACACATTGGTACGAGCCTACCTCCTGGAGATCGAACTTTGATCTCTTGACTTTGAATACCGATCTCCCAAATACTCGGCTATCGTGACTTTATTATGTATAATTGATAATCATAGGTATATAAATTTTGATAAATATTTATGTATATTAATATCTAAATAAATGCATAATGAGATCTCTGAAACTGTAAACGCAAATTTAGTATAGTAACTCATTTAGCGGTATTGACGTTCATTAAGAACGAATCTGACGCAATTCTTTATAACGTGTTTTGCGGGTGAAGCCGCGGGCGGGAAGCTTGTGTAAATATGTACCAAAACAGAATCAGGTTGCTTGTTAGGCTGTTTACTAAATTGTCTCTTACTCCACCTATGTGAAGACAGGTGGTAGAACCTTACACCTATACCAAATCTGATACAAACATAACACTTTTACGGTTATTTACGCCCTGTAAAAGTCCGCCGCAGGATACAGCCTCTCCTGTATGGAAGACATGAAAAAAAAAATTAAAACATTTATTCCGGCACTTCAGATTACAATCACAAATTACAGTACAGGTGAATCATCAAAACAAAATTAATACGAACAGGAATAAAATTATAAAGACAATAAAAGTCACGATAGCCGATTGGTTGGGTGGTCGGAATTTCGAGTCAAGAGACCCGAGTTCGATCCTCAAGTGGCCGTACCAATGGGTTTTTCTAAAAACCTATGTACAAATTATATCGTTGGCTTGTACATAAAGACGGCGACGGGCTCACCACCTGTCACGTTTTCCCGAAAATATCTTCGGTGGAAGGTGGGTCGAAGGAACTTAAATGTTTAGACTAGACCTCTATCTACCCCTGCATTGGAAATTGCGTGAAGATATTTATTTTATTTTAAGACAACAAAAGAAAATCAATAAACAAACAAATTAATAGAGGCTATAACACAAATTCTTTACTTAATCAAAATAAATGAAGTGGTGAAAGGGATCGCCTCGGCAATAAGCCGCGGGATAACGACGCTGATTTCCAGTCGACCCCATACGGTCCTGGACTGGTTCGTTGTAATCATACATACATACATAATGGTCTATTAAAGTCCACTGCAGGACATAGTAGTCCTCTTTCATAGGAAGGATTTGTCATAACCGTCATGCCTGGCGGATTGGCTATCGCAGTAGCAGACTACTCGCACCTCCGACGCTGCTGCTCATCTTCGGTCTGATTATTTTGGTCTCATATTTCAGAGATGGTTATGGCGTCATGTTTCGATTGCTATAACTATGTTCTGGGCTGTTTTCCCTTGTCGCCTCTTACAACACCCACGGGAAAAAAGGGAGTGGCAACATTCTTACACCGTTACCACATGGTACAATCAATAACAAATATCAATTGTTATAATACAAATAGAAGTCACGATGGCCGAGTGGTCAATTCCGCGTCAAGATGGACCATAGTTCGATCCCCAGGTGGCAGGCTCGTACCAATGGGTTTTTCAAAAACTATGTCCGAATTAAAACGTACGCTTGGAAATAAAGACGGCAACGGGTTCACCACCTGTCACATTGTCTCGAAAATATCTTCGCTGGAAGGGACTTAATTGTAAAGACTAGTCTAGTAAGACTAGTCTACCTCTGTATGGGAATTGCGTGAAGATATTTATTTATTACAATCATAGAACAATTGATTTAGTTTTAGACCTTGTTATCTGTTGGTATAAATTGGCCCAATTGTATTTTTAACGCTTTCACTCACTCGCCTCTTACGTTAAGGAAAAAAACAGGGTGGTAGACTATCACACCAATACAAGAAAATACATACATATATACATAGATAAGAACATCACATACATTACTCTGATCCCAAAGTAATAGCTTAAGTACTTGTAATTTCTTTTATTAGATAAATTCGATAAAAAATTCCTAAGAGGGCGACCCTAGATAAACATATCATTCATGGTTCTATTTACATGTATTAGAATTAATTTGACAAATTTTTCACGCAATTTTAACATTTATAGATAGGGACATCATCATTTGTAACAATGAACAACACCCAATGTAAGCAGCTAAAGCCCCAGTGGTATGGAATCCGAAACAATGAAAGCACCACAAACACCCAGATCCGAGAAAATGTACAAAAAGTGTTTCTACATTGACCCAACTGGAAATCGAACCCGGGACCTCGAAGATGGCGACACCATGAAAATCGGTGCGTACGCCACCCGTCCACGGAGGTCGTCGGAGCAATAAGTAATAGTTTCAAACAAAAAATATACTAACGTAAAAGCCTTTGTTTTTTATCAAAGATATGAGCTTCATGAAAATATGAAATCGACATATTTTCAGCTTACGGAATAAAAATGCGTAACAAAGAAAGTGGTTTTAATAAAATGAGAACGTGTGAGTTCACATTTGCTTTGTTGAAAAATAGTGGTTACCTTTGTCTCTCCGGACAAAAATGCCTTTGTTTTAACCAAAAAGACGATGTCGTGTAATTTTTATGCTATATATTCTCTCGCTTGTGTTCCGACTCTTTTAATAAGGGTATTTTTAATGAAATTAATTTTCAAAGTCGCGATAGTCAAGTGGTTGTGTGATTGGAATTCGAGTCAAAGGCCCGAGTTTGATCCCGAAGGCTGAAACCCATGGGTTTTTTCTAAACTTATGTACGAGTTAAATCGTTGGCACAGCCATAAAGACAGCGACGGTCTCACCACCTGTCACATTTTCCGAAAAAATGTCTTTGGTGGAAGGTTACTCGAAAGCACTTCAGTGTCTAGACCTCTGTTTACCCCTGTATTGGAAAAGGCGTGAAGATTTTTTTTAATAATCATAATGGATTTAAATTTTCATTTTAGTTCATTAACTCATTAAGAAAACTCGTACGAGCATTTTAAGTATCTCTTTAGAATGTTTTTTTCTAAACTTATGTACGAGTTAAATCGTGGGCACAGCCATAAAGACAGCGACGGTCTCACCACCTGTCACATATTCCGAAAAAAAGTCTTCGGTGGAAGGTTACTCGAAAGCACTTCAGTGTCTAGACCTCTGTTTACCCCTGTATTGGAAAAGGCGTGAAGATTTTTTTTTAATATTTTTAATGGATTTAAATTTTCATTTTAGTTCATTAACTCATTAAGAAAACTCGTACGACCATTTTAAGTATCTCTTTAAAATGTAGGATCCTGTGAATGGATGTGGATGGCATTGTTTGTCCATAAGACGCTGTAAAGAACAATGCTGTGCTATGATTCCAATATGATAAGAATAATATAACGAAAGACAAGACACTGACATCTATTCTGAGCGCGAAGATCACCCGACACGTAAATTTAAATCGGATCATGTCGCATGCTCAGAGTGGATGTCGGAGCGGTGGTCGTGGGACCAAGAAACCCCTCCTCTTTGACGCGGTAATCGGCAAGGTGGTTAAACGCAACCATCGGAACTTTTCCGCCGCCTGGATCGATTACAGAAAGGCGTTTGACTCGCCCCCGTGGCGTGCCCCATACATGGCTATAGAGGGTCCTCGAGCTGTACAAAGTCCACTGCACAGTCAGAGACTTCCTCGGGCACTGTATGTGGCAATGGAGCACGATCCTTTGTCATCTCGGCGTGCGGATGACGGCTGCGGAACACCGGATAAGGATACGACGGGGTATTTTCCAGGGCGATTGTTTGAGCCCAGTATGGTTTTGCCTCTCCCTGAATCCTCTTAGTACACTGCTGGATGGATCAGGGAAAGGATTTCAGATTCGGAGAGGAGGGACAAAAGCTACTCACCTTTTCTACATGGATGACCTCAAGCTGTTCGCCTCCAATCGTTCCCATTTGGTGGACTTGCTTGGAATCACATGTGATTTCAGCAATTCTATCAAGATGGAGCTCGGGAAGAATAAGTGTGCGATTCTCCATGTTGAAAGGGGCAAGGTCACTAACACCGAGGGCATAGACTTGGCTATGCCCGTCAACATACGGACCCTTTCCGAGTCAGATACATACCGATACCTGGGTATGTTACTTGGGTGTCGATGAGTGTGGCGTGAAGCAGTCGGTTTGCGGAGTGATTTTTGCACGCCTGGCAAAAGGGCTTAATAGCTATTTGTCAGGCGTAAACATGGCACGCGCATTCAACGGCTGGGTCATACCAGTCCTGATTTACACCTTCGGTATACTCAGGTGGACTCAAACCGACCTTAACGCCCTGGATCGAAAAGTCCGCACTACTATGACGTCTCACAGGATGCATCATCAGAGGTCGTCAGTGATGAGGCTGTACTTACCCCGGAAGCATGGCGGACGGGGCTTTTTAAGCGCCCTCACTATGCATAATCGCGAGGTGTACAGCCTCCGTAACTACTTCCTAGCGAAATCGGATGATTCGTTCTACGCAGACGTCATGATGAGTGATAAAGAACTTACCCCTCTATCCTTGGCCGACACACATAGCACAGAGCGTTTCCGACCGGGAGACCGTATGGAAGGAAAAAGAGCTCCATGGGAGGTTCTACAAGGCTCTACATGAGCCGTTCGTAGATACTGTCGCCTCCCTTAACTGGTTACGTTTCGGTGACCTCTTTGGGGAAACCGAGGGTTTTGTCTGTGCGATACAGGATCAGGTTATTAAGACGAATAACTATCGGAGATACATCCTAAGGGATGGCACCGTCGACATCTGACGAGCTTGTCGCAATCCTGGGGAGTCGCTTCGGCATGTCATCTCCAGTTGTTCCATGCTTTCTAACTCTGAGTATCTGCATAGGCACAACTCAGTAGCCAGGATTTTACATCAGGAGCTCGCCCTTAAATACGGTCTCGTCGGACGGAAACTGCCTTACTATAAGTAGTCTCCGGAGGCCGTGTACGAAAATGACTGCGCCAGGCCCTATTGGGACCGGCCCATCATCACAGACAGGACGATTCTGGCAAATATGCCTGATATCGTGTTGATGGACCAGGCACGATCCCTACATTATTCTTTCGCTTCTTTCAGATTCATCATCTTCATACATGCACGTTTAGGTATCCGAGTACTCTTGACCCTCCTCTCTTCGAGCAATTTGCTCACATGGTCTTCGAAAGTTAGTCTCGGTCTACCTCGACACCTTTTAATATTAACTTTCGCGCTATATATTTTCTTCACCATTCGGTCTTCACTCATTCGCTCAACGTGCCCAAACCATCGAAGCACGCCCTTATCCATTTTTGAGACAAGGTCATCTTTCAAACCTGCCATATTGCGAATCTCTTCGTTTCGCTTTCCGTCGGCCATGGTAAGGCCGCACATTTTACGAAGAGATCGCATCTCCACTGCATTCAACCTGCTTTTATGCTTCTTCTGGCATACCCAGGTTTCGCTGCCATATAACAAAGTCGGTACCAACACTGCGTTATGTATTGCAAGGCGTGCACTTTTCACAACGCCTTGCCTTTTGATTAACGCAGTCAGGGCACCATTGACTTTGTTCCCGGCAGCGACACGCCTGTCCACATCTAAATCACATCTTCCATCCCGGCTAAACGCACTCCCCAAGTATACAATTTCATTCACCTGTTCTAGACATTCCTGATTAACCCAAATTTCGCACTTAGTTCTTTCTTCGTCCCTTTCAAATACCAGAACCTTAGTTTTATTAGCATTCAAACGGAGAACATTAATTTCACATTCTTCTTTCATACACGTGACTAATGCCTGCTGTTCTGTCTCTGATGGTGCTATAAGCACTGCATCATCAGCATAAAGCAGACAATTTACTTTTATGTCACCCAATTTCACACCCAAACAGCTATCTTTCAGCTTCTGTAAACAGCTGTCGAGATACAGTATGAATAGCCAGGAAGACATGACACAATCCTGTTTTACGCCCGTTTGGACGCTAAACATGGGTGACAGGTCATGCCCTACCCGCACACAGGCTTTACAGTCACAGTAAAGTGACTGCACAGCCCTTAGCAATCGACCATCCACACCATACCCCGGCAACAGTTCCCACATTTTCTTCCTTACAACCTTATCAAATGCTTTCTCAAGATCCACAAAAGCACAGAAAATCTTCTGGTTAGCAGCCAGAAGCTTCTCCGTGATCATGCGGAGAGAAAACATTTGATCCGTGCATCCTCTTCCAGGTCTAAATCCGCATTGTGCCTCCCATAGAAATCTTTCCGATTTATCTTGCATCCTACGTGTCAAAACCTTCGAGTAAACTTTACTTGCTAAATTGGTCAAGCTGATCGCCCGATAGCACCCGCAGTCATAATGTGAACCTTTACCTTTATATAAAGGCACAATGACCGCGGATCGCCAATCATCCGGAACAGCCCCCGTTCGCCAGCACAAATTGCACAGCAGATGAAAGCTGTCCCAGACGCGTGGCCGACAATACTTGACCATTTCAGCAGTAACTCTGTCTAGTCCCGCAGCCTTACCACATTTCAAACTTCAAATCGCACATTTAATCTCTTTCATACTGATGACCTCAGTGTCATCGAGGTCCGAGTCTGGCGTACCAAACACGGCGTCACCCCGGATCCCTCACTAAGATCATCACACGCATACATCTCTCTATAAAATTCGCTCCATCGCTGCAAGACGTCCGATTTTTCTGAGAGGACGTCATTGGTTCCCGAAAGCACTTTATTCATTCTTAAGGCTGTCGCACCACTCCGGGTCCTTCCAACCTCTTTCCAGAAGAGTTTGGAGTTCTCCTTGAAGTTGTGCGACAACCTTTCGTCCGCTTCCATTCTACTCCTTTCACGCACTTCTTCAATCAATGCTTTCGTGTGAACTTTCTGGAGCTTATATCTTTCTTTCCTCTTCTCTCTCATATCCTTATCATTACTAGAGGCCAAGTAGTCTAACCATGCTTTCTTCTTCTTATTTACAGCTTCTTTCACTTCGTCATTCCACCATGCATCACCCTTTTTACTACTACCTCTTTTCACAGTTCCACACACGTCTTCCGCTGCACTAACCATTCCATCTCTAAGGCTCTGCCATATTTCTTCCACACATCCTTTCCTGACACCAATGCTGTCCAGCTTTTCGGCTACCTTTGCTTGATATTTATTCCTAGTGTCCACTTCCTGAAGCTTCTAGCTTCGGATGCTACCGACCGACTGTGGTTCTGGTATCGCCGTCCGGTGGCGCCAACCCGCGAACAGACCCCTAAATCTAGTAATCACTAGGTAGTGATCCGTTCCCAGGTCAGCACCTCGGAACATTCGCGTATCCATCAGCTGTTTTCGCAGTCGGTCATCCACCAGGAATAAATCGATCATACTTCTCTCATTCTCTCTTGTTCTAGTATACATATGGAAGACCCTTTTTCTTGCATACAGCCAGTATAAGCTTGCCAGCATCGTTAACCCTTTTATCGCCAAACATTCCAAGCACCGACTCGTACCCTGGCCGAGCGGTACCAACCCATCC
>JAGSMR010000077.1:0-130000 GCA_029286605.1 Sericinus montela | reverse complement strand
ACGTTGTCCCGAAAATGTCTTCGGTGGAAGGTGGGTCGAAGGGACTTAATTATCTAGACTAGACCTCTGTCTACCCCTGTATTGGGAATTGCGTGTAGATATTTATTTATTGATTTATTATATTTACTTTTACTAAATGCAACAAAACGCACAAAGAAATAATTACTCCTCGAGCCTTGTAGGCGCATAGATAATTAATTAGAAGTTTCTAGCAAAATTTTATATGTAGGCTCGCTAAATTATTTTTAATGATTTGATTTTTACTTAATAAAAACCTATCAAAATCTATGGCAGATAAATATATTTTAATAATTTCATGCCATTTCCAATATTATGTTAGACAGAGTTTTTGATAATGAAGTCCTTTCGACTCGCTTTTCACCAAAGCAATTTTTTTGGGGACACTGGTGGAGAGCCTGTCGTCGTCTTTATGTCCAAGCCATAGATACAAATCACCAAACAATAGCAGTCAAGTTTTTGAAAATCCTTTGGTATGAGCCTACCACCTAGGGATCGGTCTAGTGTTACTTGACTCGAATTACGATCACAAAAAACTCAGCTATCGTAATTGTTTTTTAATGACCAATCTTCATGCAATTCCCAATGCAGGGGTAAACAATGATCTAGTCTAGACAATTAAGTCCCTTTGCCCCACCTTCCACAGAGGATATTTTCGGGACAATGTGACAGGTGGTGAGCCCGTCGCTGTCTTTATGTCCAAGCGAACGATATAATTCGTAAATAAGTTTTTGAAAAACCCATTGGTACGAGCCTGCCACCTGGGGATCGAACTCGGGTCTCTTGACTCGAAATTCCGATGATCCATCCACTCGGCTATCGTGACTTTTTAATGACCGATAGATTGATAATAATAATATTCCCGTATTAACAGGGGTAGTAATAATAAATAAGAAATATCTTCACGCAATTCCAAATACAGGGGTAGACAGAGGTCACGTCTAGACAATTAAGTCCATTTGACCCACCTTCCACCGAAGATATTTTCGGGAAAACGTGACAGGTGGTGAGCCCGTCCCCGTCTTTATGTGCAAGCCAACGATGAAATTCGTACATAAGTTTTTGAAAAACTCATTGGTACTGCCACCTGGGGATCGAACTCGGGTCTCTCGACTCGAAATTCCGACCACCCAACAACTCGGCTATCGTGACTTTATAACGAGTCTTCTTCTGTATAGCGAATAAGGATGCTGAGTGTTGATATAGGTTAACCCACGTTTTAAAATGTCCCAAAATTGGCAAGTAAGGTGTCCACAGCGGAATAAGTATAACATAGCCGATGTAGAAGTACGGATACTATGTCTCAATTAGCCGGCCATAACTCACTGGGTCATGGAGGGTCATCATGGGATGACCCTACATGATCCAGTGACGTTCTACATAATTTTTCAGAGAGTCAAAGGAAGCAAGTGGCTCTGGAATATTCTTTATACAAATTTAATAAAATTTTTGGAAGGTAGTTTCGTAGGCTGTAAATCTAAAGTGTGTTAGTAAACGTGGCGATAACGATTCCTAGAAATAATATTTACCCATCACATTACCGAGTCTTCCAGGTTCCATTAAACGTACCATTCATCGCCTAGCTCACGAATCCAAACATTTTCTATATTCGCGCATTTTCCAATACGGAGGGTATTCAGAGGTCTAGACAATTTAGTATTCTAGGGATAGTTTGTGACTGAATGAACGTGACAGCGTATAGCTAATGAATCACATATGTACTTACGTAGATAAATATTTATATAAACATCCATAACACGATTAATTCATTTATTATTATTTATTATTAAGCATACCAATTCTTAATAATGTCAGCATCGGAGTGATAAATATGAATGTGTGTACTCGAGTCATGGACGTTTTTGTGTATTTCATGTATCTTCGCTCAATTTCATACACTGGGGTAAATAGAGATCTAGACAATGTCCTTTCGACACAATTTTCACCAAAGCTTATTTGAGACAATGTCTTAATCTCAATTTTAACGGTACGATATATTTGTACATACATAATCATGTACATAGAAAAATATCTATAAATACATATAAATGTGTATAATCCATAAAATAAATATCTTCACGCAATTCCAAATACAGGGGTAGACAGAGGTCACGTCTAGACAATTAAGTCCATTTGACCCACCTTCCACCGAAGATATTTTCGGGAAAACGTGACAGGTGGTGAGCCCGTCGCTGTCTTTATGTCCAAGCCATAGATACAAATCACCAAACAGTAGCAGTCAAGTTTTTGAAAACTCATTGGTACTGCCACCTGGGGATCGAACTCGGGTCTCTCGACTCGAAATTCCGACCACCCAACAACTCGGCTATCGTGACTTTTAATGACCGATAGATTGATAATAATAATATTCCCGTATTAACAGGGGTAGTAATAATAAATAAGAAATATCTTCACGCAATTCCAAATACAGGGGTAGACAGAGGTCACGTCTAGACAATTAAGTCCATTTGACCCACCTTCCACCGAAGATATTTTCGGGAAAACGTGACAGGTGGTGAGCCCGTCGCTGTCTTTATGTCCAAGCCATAGATACAAATCACCAAACAGTAGCAGTCAAGTTTTTGAAAACTCATTGGTACTGCCACCTGGGGATCGAACTCGGGTCTCTCGACTCGAAATTCCGACCACCCAACAACTCGGCTATCGTGACTTTATAACGAGTCTTCTTCTGTATAGCGAATAAGGATGCTGAGTGTTGATATAGGTTAACCCACGTTTTAAAATGTCCCAAAATTGGCAAGTAAGGTGTCCACAGCGGAATAAGTATAACATAGCCGATGTAGAAGTACGGATACTATGTCTCAATTAGTTGGTTATAATCATCAGTCATGGAGGGTCATCATGGGATGACCCTACATGATCCAGTGACGTTCTACATAATTTTTCAGAGAGTCAAAGGAAGCAAGTGGCTCTGGAATATTCTTTATACAAATTTAATAAAATTTTTGGAAGGTAGTTTCGTAGGCTGTAAATCTAAAGTGTGTTAGTAAACGTGGCGATAACGATTCCTAGAAATAATATTTACCCATCACATTACCGAGTCTTCCAGGTTCCATTAAACGTACCATTCATCGCCTAGCTCACGAATCCAAACATTTTCTATATTCGCGCATTTTCCAATACGGAGGGTATTCAGAGGTCTAGACAATTTAGTATTCTAGGGATAGTTTGTGACTGAATGAACGTGACAGCGTATAGCTAATGAATCACATATGTACTTACGTAGATAAATATTTATATAAACATCCATAACACGATTAATTCATTTATTATTATTTATTATTAAGCATACCAATTCTTAATAATGTCAGCATCGGAGTGATAAATATGAATGTGTGTACTCGAGTCATGGACGTTTTTGTGTATTTCATGTATCTTCGCTCAATTTCATACACTGGGGTAAATAGAGATCTAGACAATGTCCTTTCGACACAATTTTCACCAAAGCTTATTTGAGACAATGTTTTAATCTCAATTTTAACGGTAAGATATCTTTAAAATAGATAAAAATAATGCAGCAACCATTAAAATGCTTATTCGTTGGGAATGTTAAAATATATGGATAAAGATTAAATCCTTTAAAATAAAATCATTAACGTTTTCATTCAGCCGGAATGCAAATTCATAACCTGTAAATTAAATATAATTAAAGTCACCATAGTCGAGTGGTTGGGTGGTCGGAATTTCGTGTAAAGAGACGCATGTTCGATTCCCAGGTGGCAGGCTCGTACCAATCGGTTTTTCAAAAACTTATGTACGAATTGCATCGTTGGCTTGGACATAATGACGGCGACGGGCTCGACACCTGTCACGTTGTCCCGAAAATATCTTCGGTCGATGCTGGCTAGTTATTGAAGTTACAACTTGTATCAAAAATAAAAAGTAATAATTACCGTTAAAAGGAGGGATAACCAGGTTGATAAAAAATGACCAAAATTAAGTAAAACGGTGACGGGAAGCAGCATCTACGTTGCGAGGTGTCTGGTACTGCGGTTGCCAATCCGCTTGCCAAGCGTAGGTTACAACAAATCCGTCACGAACGGGCCCGTAAAGGACAATATTAAACAAAAAATAAAAACATTTAATCCTATCAGGATTGGGGCCCGCGACCCTTAGCATCTAAGGTAGGTCACTACTCCTGGATCGTCAAAATTTTAATCTTATATACATAGATACATACATACATACATACATACATAACGGCTTTTTAAAGTCCAAGGCCTCTCTCACGTGGTGGATTTGCTATAATCGCCACGCATTGGCGATCGAAGTCTCAGACATCTCGCACCTTAGACGCTGCTGCCCATCTTCAGTCTGATTATTTTCGTCTGATATTTTTAGAGATGTTTATTCCGCCATTTATCGGTTGCCATATTGATGTTCATGGATGTTTCCATTAGTTGCTTCTTACGACACCCACGGGTAGAAAGGGAGTGGCAATATTCTTACACCGTTACCACACGGCTTAAATCTTATATATAAAATAATAAGATATCTTTAAAATAGATAAAAATAATGCAGCAACCATTAAAATGCTTATTCGTTGGGAATGTTAAAATATATGGATAAAGATTAAATCCTTTAAAATAAAATCATTAACGTTTTCATTCAGCCGGAATGCAAATTCATAACCTTTAAATTAAATATAATTAAAGTCACCATAGTCGAGTGGTTGGGTGGTCGGAATTTCGTGTAAAGAGACGCATGTTCGATTCCCAGGTGGCAGGCTCGTACCAATCGGTTTTTCAAAAACTTATGTACGAATTGCATCGTTGGCTTGGACATAATGACGGCGACGGGCTCGACACCTGTCACGTTGTCCCGAAAATATCTTCGGTCGATGCTGGCTAGTTATTGAAGTTACAACTTGTATCAAAAATAAAAAGTAATAATTACCGTTAAAAGGAGGGATAACCAGGTTGATAAAAAAATGACCAAAATTAAGTAAAACGGTGACGGGAAGCAGCATCTACGTTGCGAGGTGTCTGGTACTGCGGTTGCCAATCCGCTTGCCAAGCGTAGGTTACAGCAAATCCGTCACGAACGGGCCCGTAAAGGACAATATTAAACAAAAAATAAAATATATATACAGTCCAAGTGGTAGTAGGCTCAAACCAATATGTTCTTTCAAAAACTTATATACGATTTATATCGTTGACTAGGACATAAAAGACGGCTATACGCTCAACACCAATCACGTACTACCAAAAATGTTGAAGGGACAAAAGGAAAAATCCATAGACCATTGTCTACTCCATTATTGGATATGGCGTTAAGATACATATATTTATTTATGAAGAAATATATTGTCAATCCAAATCATAGGCCGGACGTAATTATTCAAAATAAAATATAACCTAAAGAAGTGTTTTTAATTTTCAGATCGCATTCCCAGAATTTTAATTATAAATTTAACAGAAACTACGCGTAGGATAACGAAATTTTTAGAAACAACAGTATTATTCGGTCGGTCCGATGAATATTAATAGAAATTACTTTAGGTAACGGTCAATGACTTTCGTGTAAAATTTAAGTCTACAGTAGGAGATATAACAATAGTATTCTAGACCACTGGAACGCCTTTATTCTGGAGGATGTCATAATTACATAAAAGAATTTCAGTCAAGCTATCATTAAGAGTGTAGTGAAACCATCGACCTTGAGAACCTATTATTACTGAGAAATATAAATAAAACAATTTCTTTGTACTTTATTTGAGCGCTGCTACTGTTATTCCAATAATTATTACACAAAATATGGTGCAATAAAGATTCGCAATGAAAAAAAAATTTCTCGCCATTCCTATACTACGGAGATAGAAGTGTAGATAATTAAGTACTTTTAACCCATATACATATCACCGCAGATATTTTTGACAAAGTAACAGGTAGTGCTATCGCCGTCTTTTATGTCCAAGCCAACGATATAAATCTTATATAAGTTTTGAAAAACCTATTGGTACGAGCCCGCCACTTAACTCGAATTCGATCACCCAACCACTGGGCTATTAGGGCTATTAAATTTGTTATGAAAAATAAACACACAATTTATGAAAATAATTACAGTTAAAGTGTGTAATTTCAGCTTAGTAATTTTCCACCCTTTAAGATTTCGTAATAGGGGACTTTTTTTAAAGTAACCAATGGTTTTTCAATACTTATGTACGATTTATGCGACGAAATAAAGATGTCGATAAAATCACCACCTGTGACGTTATTCCCAAAAAATGTTTTCGTTGAAAGTTGGGTCGTAAGGACTTCTGTCTACCTCCGTATTAGGAGTGGCGTGAATTTTTTTAAATAGTTAGGGACTACGGACATAAACATGGCGACGGGCTCACCACCTGTCACGTTGTCCCGAAAATATCTTCGGTGGAAGGTGGGTCTAAGGGACTTAATTGTCTAGACTAGACCTCTGTCTACCCCTGTATTGGGAATTGCGTGATAATATTTATTTATTTATTATTATATTCATCATACAAATATTTGCCTCTAAAGAAATTCGAACACGTAACTTCGAAATCAGGGTCACTACCAATAGGGATATGTGGTCGTGAAACTAAAAACTTACTTTCGATAATTTTAGCGGTATAGCGCTGGGAAATAATTTCGAGCCACTCCCTACTACAGCGAGAACCCTGACCACTACGTTACCACATCTCATTCACAAACACCATCTTAAATCTTTATTCGCTTCATAATAAACTAATTAAATTCCTTCACTAAGAGAAAATAGAAATGGCAACCGGCCATTATTTCCTATAAATACACTGGACCACAAAAAAAAGAGTCGTTTAAAAAATATCCAATATCTTCAAGAGTGGCTACCTACTTTATGAAGTAAAGACTTAATAATATAATAAAAATAACATAAGTAAAATAAATAAATATCTTCACGCAATTCCCAATACAGGGGTAGACAGAGGTCTGGTCTAGACAATTAAGTCCCTTCGACCCACCTACCACCCAATATATGTTCGGGACAGCGTGACAGGTTGTGAGCCTGTCGCCATCTTTATGTCCAAGTCAACGATATAATTCGTACATAAGTTTTGAAAACACATTGGTGAGCCTGCCACCTGGGGATCGAACTCGGATCTCTTGACTCGAAAATCGTGACTATAACTTCAAATCAAAATTAAAAATTCAAATTAAAATTCGTTCGTTTTAGTTTAGCAATAAAACGTTGTAAATTAAATGTTATAAAATAAGTAAGGTATCTCTGTGCCTTACATATTTAATTATTTTGAAGTCATCATATCGTTAATCCCTGAAGAATGTACCAGGATCCTGACAATGCTTGAAGAAGGCACAGTCAGTGAAATACAGCCAGAACGTAGTTTTACATGTTATTAGTAAAAATAATGCTTGAGAGCTACAGGTTTTATTTTACCAATGAAAAAAACGAAACGAAGACTTTTTACAGAATAAACCCGATTTGGATGTTCTTACATTTGATTTTTATACGTTAAATGTACATTGAAGTGATCGGCTTAATCAAAGACCCAGTCTCCGTCCTCACTTCGATTTAAAGTGTCGTTCGATTCTGACTATGGAAGCAAATTTTTAAATATTTTACTAAATATAAATAAATAAATATCTTCATGCTATTCCCAATACAGGGGTAGACAGAGGTCTGGTCTAGACAATTAAGTCTCTTTGTCCCAACTTCCACCGAAGATATTTTCGGGACAACGTGACAGGTAGTAAGCCAGTCGCCGTCTTTATGTCCAAGCCTACGATATAATTCGTACATAAGTTTTGAAAACTCATTGGTACTGCCACCTGGGGATCGAACTCGGATCTCTTGACTCGAAAATCGTGACTATAACTTCAAATCAAAATTAAAAATTCAAATTAAAATTCGTTCGTTTTAGTTTAGCAATAAAAACGTTGTAAATTAAATGTTATAAATAAGTAAGGTATCTCTGTGCCTTACATATTTAATTATTTTGAAGTCATCATATCGTTAATCCCTGAAGAATGTACCAGGATCCTGACAATGCTTGAAGAAGGCACAGTCAGTGAAATACAGCCAGAACGTAGTTTTACATGTTATTAGTAAAATAATGCTTGAGAGCTACAGGTTTTATTTTACCAATGAAAAAAAAAACGAAACGAAGACTTTTTTTACAGAATAAACCCGATTTGGATGTTCTTACATTTGATTTTTTATACGTTAAATGTACATTGAAGTGATCGGCTTAATCAAAGACCCAGTCTCCGTCCTCACTTCGATTTAAAGTGTCGTTCGATTCTGACTATGGAAGCAAATTTTTAAATATTTTACTAAATATAAATAAATAAATATCATCACGCAATTCCCAATACAGGGGTAGACAGAGGTCAAGTCTAGACAATTAAGTCCCTTTGACCCACCTTCCACCGAAGATATTTTCGGGACAACGTGACAGGTGGTGAGCCCGTCGCCTTTATGTCCAAGCCAACGATATTCGTACATAAGTTTCTGAAAACTCATTGGTACTGCAACCTGGGATCGAACTCGGGTCTCTCGACTCGAAATTCCGGCCACCCTACAACTCGGCTATCGTGACTTTAAGTGAACTCGGCTAACGTGAAGATATTTTATTTTGTTTATTTAAAAAAATAAATAAACAAAATAAAATATCTTCACGCCTTTCCCAATACAGGGGTAGACAGAGGTCTCAAAAATTAAGTCTTTTCGACCGAAGATATTTTAGAGACAACGTGACAGGTGGTGAGCCCGTCGCCGTCTTTATGTCCAAGCCAACGATATTCGTACATAAGTTTCTGAAAACTCATTGGTACTGCAACCTGGGATCGAATTCGGGTCTCTCGACTCGAATTCTCATCACCCAAACACTCGGCTATCGTGACCTATGTCATACAATGGACTTTTACAGGCCGTTATAATTATGATAATTCGCCGTAGACGTTGCCGTCACCGGTTAATTAAATTTTGGTCTAATATTTTTCGTTATGGTTATTCCGCTATATGCCGAACCATTGGCATTTTCAAGGACTTTTTACGATACCGAAAGTAAGAAGGTGATGGATTCTACAGCTGGTTATAGTAATCTATTAATTAAATAAGTAAAATATTTGAAGTCACGATAGCCGAGTTGTTGGGCGGTCGGAATTTCGAGTCGAGAGACCTGAGTTCGATCCCCAGGTGGCAGGCTCACCAATGTGTTTTTCAAAAACTTATGTACGAATTTCATCGTTGGCTTGGACATAAAGGCGGCGACGGCTCACCACCTGTCACGTTGTCCCAAAAATATCTTCGGTGGAAGGTGGGTGAAAGGGACTTAATTGTCTAGACTTGACCTCTGTCTACCCCTGTATTGGGAATTGCGTGAAGATATTTATTTATTTATATTTAGTAAAATATTTAAAAATCTGCTTCCATAGTCAGAATCGAACGACACTTAAATCGAAGTGAGGACGGAGACTGGGTCTTTGATTAAGCCGATCACTTCAATGTACATTTAACGTATAAAAAATCAAATGTAAGAACATCCAAATCGGGTTTATTCTGTAAAAAAAGTCTTCGTTTCGTTTTTTTTTTCATTGGTAAAATAAAACCTGTAGCTCTCAAGCATTATTTTTACTAATAACATGTAAAACTACGTTCTGGCTGTATTTCACTGACTGTGCCCTTCTTCAAGCATTGTCAGGATCCTGGTACATTCTTCAGGGATTAACGATATGATGACTTCAAAATAATTAAATATGTAAGGCACAGAGATACCTTACTTATTTTATAACATTTAATTTACAACGTTTTTATTGCTAAACTAAAACGAACGAATTTTAATTTGAATTTTTTAATTTTGATTTGAAGTTATAGTCACGATTTTCGAGTCAAGAGATCCGAGTTCGATCCCCAGGTGGCAGGCTCACCAATGTGTTTTTCAAAAACTTATGTACGAATTATATTGTTGGCTTGGACATAAAGATGGCGACAGGCTCACAACCTGTCACGCTGTCCCGAACATATATTGGGTGGTAGGTGGGTCGAAGGGACTTAATTGTCTAGACCAGACCTCTGTCTACCCCTGTGTTGGGAATTCAGTGAAGATATGTATTTATTTTACTTATGTTATTTTTATTATATTATTAAGTCTTTACTTCATAAAGTAGGTAGCCACTCTTGAAGATATTGGATATTTTTTAAACGACTCTTTTTTTGTGGTCCAGTGTATTTATAGGAAATAATGGCCGGTTGCCATTTCTATTTTCTCTTAGTGAAGGAATTTAATTAGTTTATTATGAAGCGAATAAAGATTTAAGATGGTGTTTGTGAATGAGATGTGGTAACGTAGTGGTCAGGGTTCTCGCTGTAGTAGGGAGTGGCTCGAAATTATTTCCCAGCGCTATACCGCTAAAATTATCGAAAGTAAGTTTTTAGTTTCACGACCACATATCCCAATTGGTAGTGACCCTGATTTCGAAGTTACGTGTTCGAATTTCTTTAGAGGCAAATATTTGTATGATGAATATAATAATAAATAAATAAATATCATCACGCAATTCCCAATACAGGGGTAGACATAGGTCTAGTCTAGACAATTAAGTCCCTTAGACCCACCTTCCACCGAAGATATTTTCGGGACAACGTGACAGGTGGTGAGCCCGTCGCCATGTTTATGTCCGTAGTCCCTAACTATTTAAAAAAATTCACGCCACTCCTAATATGGAGGTAGACAGAAGTCCAGGCAAATAAGTCCTTACGACCCACCTTTCAACGAAAACATTTTTTGGGAATAACGTCACAGGTGGTGATTTTATCGACATCTTTATTTCGTCGCATAAATCGTACATAAGTATTGAAAAACCATTGGTTACTTTAAAAAAAGTCCCCTATTACGAAATCTTAAAGGGTGGAAAATTACTAAGCTGAAATTACACACTTTAACTGTAATTATTTTCATAAATTGTGTGTTTATTTTTCATAACAAATTTAATAGCCCTAATAGCCCAGTGGTTGGGTGATCGAATTCGAGTTAAGTGGCGGGCTCGTACCAATAGGTTTTTTCAAAACTTATATAAGATTTATATCGTTGGCTTGAATGTAAAGACGGCGATAGCACTACCTGTTACTTTGTCAAAAAAATATCTGCGGTGATATGTATATGGGTTAAAAGTACTTAATTATCTACACTTCTATCTCCGTAGTATAGGGAATGGCGAGAAATTTTTTTTTTCATTGCGAATCTTTATTGCACCATATTTTGTGTAATAATTATTGGAATAACAGTAGCAGCGCTCCAAATAAAGTACAAAGAAATTGTTTTCATTTATATTTCTCAGTAATAATAGGTTCTCAAGGTCGATGGTTTCACTACACTCTTAATGATAGCTTGACTGAAATTCTTTTATATAATTATGACATCCCTCCAGAATAAAGGCGTTCCAGTGGTCTAGAATACTATTGTTATATCTCCTACTGTAGACTTAAATTTTACACGAAAAGTCATTGACCGTTACCTAAAGTAATTTCTATTAATATTCATCGGACCGTCCGAATAATACTGTTGTTTCTAAAAATTTCGTTATCCTACGCGTAGTTTCTGTTAAATTTATAATTAAAATTCTGGGAATGCGATCTGAAAATTAAAAACACTTCTTTAGGTTATATTTTATTTTGAATAATTACGTCCGGCCAATGATTTGGATTGACAATATATTTCTTCATAAATAAATATATGTATCTTAACGCCATATCCAATAATGGAGTAGACAATGGTCTATAGATTTTTCCTTTTGACCCTTCAACATTTTTGGTAGTACGTGATTGGTGTTGAGCATATAGCCGTCTTTTATGTCCTAGTCAACGATATAAATCGTATATAAGTTTTGAAAGAACATATTGGTTTGAGCCTACTACCACTTGGAGATGGAACTCGTATTTAAAAAAAAATCGACAATCGAGATTTTATATATGACTTATAATATTATATTGTAACTTATTATAATATTGAGTGTACAAAAGGTTCTTTAAAATATAAATGAGTTACATAAAATAAGTCAGATCTGAGACTAGCAGCGGCATCTTACTTACTTACTTACTCAATGGTCAGTAAAATTCCACAGCAGGAAAAAGGCCTCTCCTAAAATGAGGATTTGTCATAATCGCCACTAGGCATGCGAAATGGCGATCGCAGTATACTTCATTTTGGGCTGGTCTATTTCAAGATGGTTATTCCGCCATCTATAGACCTTGACATCTTTTTCTTTTTGTCGCCTCTTACGTCACCCACGGGAAGAGAGGCCGCGATAATATTCTTACGGCGTTACCGTATATAAGAAATCGATCGATCATTAATCTTTTAATTTTTTTTTAATTTTAAATTTTCAATCTCCAATGATTTTATTTAAGTAAAAAACTGGAATTTCAACTTAAAAACTCGTGGAATATAAATAAATATCTTCATGCATATCCCTGACGGTTTACGGAGGTCTAGCCTAGATACTTAAGTCCCTTCGACCCACCTTCCACCGCAGATAATATTGGGACAACGTGACAGGTGGTGAGCCCCTTGCCGTCTTAATGTCATGCCAAAGAAATGCATCGTACAAAGGTTTTGAAAAAACAACAGCATCCTGGGGATCGAACTCGGGTCTCTCAACTCGAATTCCGATCACCCAATCACTCGGCTATCGTGACATACAAATACAATAAATAGAACGCCGTAAAAAATATTATACCATATTCAACATCTACCATTCTGCTATAAGAAAAATTGCAGGCGCTAGAACAAAATTTTTTACTAGATAGTATTTTTTAATTCACGGAACCTAATATTCCTCTAGTAAAGAAGACAGTTCAACGGTGGAGGCCTATGAGCCGTAGTAGTTTACGTAAGAGTAAAACAAAAACAGAAACAAGCCTAGCCTCTATTTTATTGGTTCACGTCTCTATTGACTTTCTCCTTTTGCTAAAGACTGATGGCCGTGCAGAGGCTACGCCCAAGTTGGGATGAAGAAACGACTATGTCGGAATTAAGACTTGCCTTTACACCATGGCAAAAATATAATATAATAAAAATATTAGCAAGGAAGCCTTAAACTAGGACTTTTGCGCCACAATCACCTTAGTTAACACTCGGGAAGGCGTTTTTCTTATAGAGTTAAGGATTCTTAAGTGTAAAAATTATGTTAAAACTTGAAGTAAGTAAATACGATACAGTAGAAATGAATTGTACAAAACTTCAAACCAATAAATGATCATCCAACCAGTAAGAGATTGCCTGACCGATCCCGAGTTTTGATGTACTTAACGGTTTGGATGTATGGAGAAAGATTTAAAAATATTTTTTTTATTTTATTATCCATAAAATTGTAAACAATTGTATGACATTTTGTGAAAACCAATTGTTAAAAGTTGTCTGATTTCTTCTGCATTGCGGGTTCGAATCCCGCTAGGGGCTAGCTATGTAAGTATGTTATACCCTCGGCGTGGACACTATTACGGCGATAGGCTCACCACTTGTGACGTTGGCCCAAATAGTCTTCGTTGTTAGTAATAGTACTTAGTTGTCTAGACTTCTGTATACTCAAGTAATGTGAATATACGTGAAGATATTTATAGAATTAGTATTATTAAAATAAAATCAGTTCTTTTTTAAAATTATAGTTCACGAACAAAATGAATGATGAATTTTTCCAGTATATTAATTAACTGGTAAAATTTGCAAGAAGGAAGAAGGATACTGAAGAAAAAACGTAAAATATGCTCACTAAGAACTAGCGCTGTATTCAATGTATAGTATTTCTTGTACATTTTTATTATCCAAAGAAAAGTCTTAAAATTTCAGAAAGAAAACACAAAATTTATCAATAAAAGAAAAAGTCTGTTCCATACTAAGCAACTACAAGCGAAGCTTTGTACCGATTGCGAAGCAAAAGGCAAGAGAAATATTCAAATTAGACGCCAGTACCGAACGGACGTCGCTTTGTACCGGTAACGGTGCTCATTAAGCTCCACTAAGTTGATAGCTTCGATACAGACTCTAGACAATTGAATTCCTATAAAGCTATTCCATGAGGTATTTTAATTTTAATAGTATATTAAATAAATAAAATAAACAAATATCTTCACGCAAATCCAAATACAGGGGTAGACAGAGGTCTAGTCTAGACAATTAAGTAACTTCGACTGAAGATATTTTTGTGACAACGTGACAGGTGGTGAGCCCGTCGTAGTCTTTATGTCCAAGCTAACGATATAATTCATACATAAGTTTTTGAAAATCCCATTGCTACGAGCCTGCCACCTGGGGTTCGAACTCGGGTCTCTCGCTTCGAAATGCCGACCACCCAACCATTCGGCTATCACGACTTTTGAATTTAAAATTTGTTAGAAATTTGTTGTTGAAGTTAAAATTAATTGTCTAGACTTGACCTCTGTCTAAATAAATATCTTCACTCAATTCCCAATACCCCCTGTATTGGGAATTGCGTGAAGATATTTATATTTTTTTATTCTTTATTTATTTATATACATACATAAATTATAATTAATATTAGTAGTATCTAGGTAGACCGAGACTAACTTTCGACGACCATGTGAGCAAATTGATCGAAGATACGTGCAAGTATGAAGAAGATAATGAATCAGAAAGAAGCGAAAGAGTCATGTAAGAATCGCGACACTTGGCGATCTGTTTTCTCTGGCTACCCCGCCAGCGATTGTGCGTGAAGATAAGTAAGTTTAAAGTCCGCATAGGTCTCACCCATAGGGAGGATTTGCCATAATCGCCACGCTTGGCATGCGGATTGGCGACCGCAGTGTCAGACCACTCGCATCTCATACACTTCTGCATAATCTTCTTCATTGATTATATTGATCTGTGATTTGTGCGATGGTTATACCGCAATGTAACAGTTGCCATAACGATATTGAAGGCTGCTTCCCTTAGTCGTCTCTTACGATACCCACGAAAAGATAGGGAGTGGCAATATTCTTATGTCGGTATCACACGGAACCAAGGTTAATTAATTTAATTTACTTAAGTGCGATAAAAATGGGCTTATGGGATAAGTAACGGTAAACACAATGTCGATTGCCAGCATGTCAAGGAAGTTTGCACGACAAATCTCCGTGTGTTCCGCGTCTACGTCACAGAGACCGAGTGGAGCCTAGTAGTTGCCAACTGTATTGCCATACATCAGAGGCCTCACCGGCTAAATATTAAAAAACTACACAACGGATGCAATTTATTTATAAAATTGACGACTTCCGTGAGTCACGTAAACACTGGGTTTCAAGGTGTTACTATCTCTGAGGTCCCGAGTTCGATGCCCAGACGGATCAATGTAGAAAAACCACGTTTTCGGGTTCGGGTCTGGGTGTTTGTGGTGCCTTCGTTGTTTCCGATTCCATACCACTGGTGCTTTAGGTGCTTAAATTGGATATTGTGCCTATCTATGTATGTTAAAATTACGTGAAAAAATTTTTAAATCGATTCCAATACATAATTAAATATTAATAAATGTGACATTTATATATGGGTCATCCTCTTAGGAATTTTTTTATCGAATTGAGCTAATAAAAGCAAAATTTATAGATTACACATAATTTATATGTTTTAATCCCTTTTTTACAGTAATATCTGCACTAACCCTTCAATAACACCATAAAAGCGAAACCGGTCATTGTTAAGTCATTAAAAGGAAAATACTTAGATTTTGGAATAAGTTAAAGCAAATTTGATATGATTTAACTACGAAGTTACATCGAGAAATCACAATCAAGATGCAAGAGTGTACAAGCTTGAATATTAATATAATTTCTTTTGTATACGGTCAACAAAAGGATCCCATTTTGGGAACTCAAGTAGTTCTCTGTCAACCCAGAGCTCAAATGAAACCTTGATACTAGTTTACTACACTGACACTAGAGAGGCAATAGTAATTTTAAATAGTACCAAACGTCATATAAAAATATGTCTTCACGCCATTGCCAATACAGGGGTAGACAGAGGTCTCGACAATTAAGTCTTTTCGACCCTCCTTCCACCGAAGACATTTTTTGGACAACGTGACAGGTGATGAGCCCGTCGCCGTCTTTATATCCAAGCCTACTCTAATAATCATACATAGGGTTTGATAAAACCCATTGGTAAGAGAGGGCCTTGGGGATCAAACTCGGGTCTCATGACTCGAATTCCGAATACCCAACCACTCGGCTATCGGCGATCTTTAAAATAAGCTAAACCTCAAATACTTGAGAAAAAACACAAATTCCTACCAAGAACTATCTATAAGGGATCTAGTTAAAAAATATCTAAGTTCTATTAAAATCATTATTAAGATTTATTTGCAAATGGTATGTAATAATACCCTTTTGGCTGTACCATACTATTTGTTTAAACATATATCATTGCAGAAAACTGGGCAATTTATATATTTGTATGTTGTATATATATACATATGAGATTTTTACACGTGAGATTTTTATATAATTCTTTTACTTTGAGGTATTTACGTTCATTTGTCGAAGGAAAAAAGAATTAAGAAAACGAAGATAGCAAACAATTATTCTAGATATTTCAATAACAACGCGTTGAACATCACCCGCTATTATATTAGGATTATTACTGTGAAACTAATTATATACATGTGTATATAGTAGTACAGTGTAGTACACATGTATGTGTTTATATTTTTTTAGAGTCGCCCTTTAAATGTATGCTAATGATTTTTTTGTGTGCTCATGTTTAGGCCATTTAGAAGATTTTTACAAAATGCAATTCCCAATACAAATACCCAATACAGTTTAGAATTACGTGAAGATATTTATATTTATTCATTTATTATTTTACAGAATGCTATTTGATCACCAGCTAAAGAGAATGAATCAAAATTAATAATTAAAAAGCAGTGTTGCAATAAATGAAATTTTCTTTCTTAGCGGAAGTAAGTTAATACTTCATCCACTTCTACCAAATAAAATAGTAGATTTATGTTACATTCTCGCTAGAATGCAGACTAACAAGCATCGAGGACAATCCTTCGTGAATTTTTCTATGTTTTATTTTAATGGGTTAAACATTATTTTAAATAAATAAATAAAATAAAAGCAAAACGTATTTGCATTAAGAAACGACCGTTACGTAAGAGCACTGTTCGTATTTCCTCGACAAGGCAATTATGTTTAATTTTTTAAAATTGTGTCCCTTCCAGATTTATTACATCTGTGTCGACAATCAACTACTCTAATTTCATCCAATCATTAGTTCTTACCATAATGAAGGTGGTTCATTTTACCATCGTAATATGTAGTGATTTAAACAATACTGTGTTCTGCTCGCAACTTCGGTCCCGCATATATAGCGACCTCCGTGGACAAGTGGCATACACACCGGTTTTCATAATGGCACCGACTCTGAGATCCGAGGTTGGATTCAGGCGTTAAAGTGGAATATTTTTTTTTATAATATAGCAAGCGGCAAAAGAAAAATAATGATTTGGGTGCGGACGGCAAACTAAGAATAACCTTCCAGGTTCGGGCCCTGACATTCGACTATTGTCGTGAACCACTCCAGACACAAGCATTGCAGCTTAGTTTGAGTGGTTAACAGGAATATTAGTAATGTTATTTGATAATAAAATAGTCCATTGGATCAATGCTAATAATTTACATTCAAATAGCAATAACACTATATGTATAAAATTTTCAACACCTAATGTTACACAGTTGGGTGATACCAATGTACTAATAAATGGGGGAGAGTTGAGCTTTGTGGATACAGCTGTTTTTCTCGGAATAACACTTGATGCGAGGCTTCAATGGGACCCCCGTATATCCCAGCTTGCGAGTAGGTTAAGCTCTGCAGCATATGCTGTAAGACAAATAAGGCTTTTAACTGATGTACAAACGGTTAGACTTGTCTATTTTAGTTACTTCCATAGCATAATGTCGTATAGTATTCTGCTATGGGGTCATGCAGCTGACGTAGAAACAGTATTTGTTTTACAAAAGAGGGCCATATTGTCTAAATTCCCGAGCAACTCATAGAGAGAAATTTAAAGAAAGTAATATTTTAACACTGGCCTCTCAATACATATATGGAAATTTAATGTATGTGCATAAAAACATTAATATTTTTTAAAGACTTCTGATGTACATAATGTAAATAATAGGAACAAACACAAGCTTGTAACATAGAGTCTCCATAGAGTAAGTACTCGTTCAGAGGGCGATGTATACGCTTCTACAACAAAGTCCCGGTCAATATGCAAAGCCTATGTATTAACGGGTTTAAAGAAATTTATTAAATAAAAGCTTTATAGGAAGGGTTATTATATTATAAATGAATATATTAATGACAGTAACCCCTGGGAATGAGGTGATAGCTCCTATGATATTTCTAGAAAATATCACATTATATTTGTATAACGCATTATATTCTTAAAAATATTGACCAAAAAAGAGGATACCTACGGAGTTTCTTTCGCTTCTTTCTTCTCCATTAGAGGAACCTCATTTCGAAACGGTGGTAGATTAAAAATGACGATCGATAAACGAATGTATGTTCTTATGTCGATGAATAAATGATTTGATTTGATATATTGCTAGTATTCCTTAAAAAATCTTGGGTCTAGGTGTTTTTGGTATCTTCGTTGTTTCTGATAACATAACACAATTACTTTACCTACTTACTTGGGTAGCAGAGCAATGTATGTAATGTTGTCCATATGTATCTATTTATTATTATTATTATTTAAGAAAAACCAAACCCAAACGTTATAACTCGTTATTGATCTATGAAAGCCACGATAAAAGTCACGGTAGCCGAGTGGTTGAGTGATCGGAATTAGATTCGAGAGATGCGAGTTCGATCCCATGTTGGCAGGCTCGTAACAATAGTTTTTTTAAAACCTATGTACGATTTATATCGTTGGCCGACTTTATGTCCAATAAAGACGGCAACGGGCTCACCACCTGTCACGTTGTCCTAAAAATATCTTCGGTGGAAGGTGGGTCGAAGGGACTTAATTGTCTAGACCAGACCTCTGTCTACCCACGAACTGGGAACGGCTCGAAGATATTTTTTCTATCTATGAAAGCAATATAAATTAGTTCTCCATGAAACCCATAACAATGTTCAAGTATTCATAATTTTCTTATGCTTTAATCTAAGCTAAAATACTTTATAGTCTACAGAAGGCATCCTTTATATGTTAGTTCTATCGAAGACTTTAAAGACTGTATTTAACAGGAAAATTTAGATTGTAGTTATAGTTATAGGAATAATCTTAATTAAAAACACTTTAAGGACCACGATAGCTGAGTCGAGAGGATGGGATCGGATTCTCGTATTCCGATCCGATCGAGTCTAGTTCAAGACTCGTGTTCGATCCCTTTTGGTTCTTTCAAACTTTTCTTTTCTAAACTAGTTCTGGTAGAGTTCTTTCAAAACTAACGTACGATTTTTATTTAGATTTTGATTTAAAGCATGGATAAAAACAATATTTTTATTGGATACAAACAAACAAAAATTATGAAAATATCTAGATCTTTTTATCTTCACGCACAATCCCTGACGGAGTAGCCAGAGAGAGCAGATCGCCTAGTGTCACGATCCTTAAACACTTCTTTCGCTTCTTTAAGTTTCATTATCTTCTTCATAGATGCACGTTTCGGTATCCGAGTAATCTTGATCCTCCCCTCTTCGAGCAATTCGCTCACATGATCTTCGAAAGTTAGAGGTCGAGGTGTCGAGGTCTACCTCGACACCTTTTAATATTAACTTTCGCTCTATATATTTTCTTCGCCATTCGGTCTTCACTCATTCGCTCAATGTACCCAAACCATCGAAGCACACCCTTATCAATTTTAGTGATAAGGTCATCGTTCAAACCAAATATTTAAAACAAAATTTCTAAACTGTATATACAACATGTCTTACACGCATCAGTTGAAATTTTAAATCTGTATTCTCTTACATTACTTATGCCTTGTTTATTGGCATAGGCGCCATGTATTATCTTTTTTTGTAAGTGACAATTTGATAATCCTGACTTTTCAGTTAGGAATTATCAATACGATAACGCCAATTTTAACTTCTATTGTGCAATTTTATTGATTTTAAAGCATATTTGTGCTGAACTTTTATGTGCGACCTTCGCCGATCCGTGGAGATGGCCACGGGTCGGCGAAGGTCGCGGGTTTGAATCCCGCCCGTGTCAGTTGAAATTTTAACTTTTTTCTCTTTAACTTAATAACATAAAAGTTCAGCATAAATATGCTTTAAAAATCAATAAAATTGCATAATAAATGTATAAACAACAGTTAATAAAACATTATTAATAACACTAGGTTTTGACTATGACTTCGTTCGCACTTAAACCTGTGACTTATAATCTATAGCAATCTGATAATCTACATCTGATAATTATTTCAGAAGATTATCTCAAATATAATTTTAACATAGTCAACTATTCTTGACTTAGTAACATTAAGCAAAACGTATCTGTAATCGCCACGCTTTGCAAGCAGATTGGCGATCGCAACATCACGCACCTTAGTCGACTTAACGAATTTTGAAGTATGCTATAAAAGTTCACAGTTAGGCCTCTCCTTTACGTGACTTATAATCTATAGCAATCTGATAACGAATCTACATCTGATAATTATTTCAGAAGATTATCTCAAATATAATTTTAACATAGTCAACTAGTCTTGACTCAGTAACATTAAGCAAAACGTATCTGTAATCGCCACGCTTTACAAGCAGATTGGCGATCGCAACATCACGCACCTTAGTCGACTTAACGAATTTTGAAGTATGCTATAAAAGTTCACAGTTAGGCCTCTCCTTTACGGAGTATTTACTATAATTGCCACGCTTTGAAAAGTGCTTGGCGATCGCAGAAACAGACACCTTACACGCTGCTGCTCGTCACAACTCTGATGAAATAAAAAAAAATCTTACCGCCATACACGGGTAGATAAAGGTCTAGACAATTAAGTCCTCTTGACCCACTATCCACCGAAGACATTCTTTGAACAACGTGACAGGTGGTGAGCTTTATGTCTAAGCAAAAGATGTAAATCGAACATAGGTTTTTAAAAAACCCTTAGGGGTTAAACTTCGGTCTTAACTTGATTAATTTGAATGAAACTGTTGAATTTTGGATAGAAAACCTTCGAATTAATCACGCATTCTGTTAGTAGTCATTGATACCTTCAAAGCACTTTCTTGCCTCTTAAGACATCCACGGGAAGAATGACTGGCATATTCTTCAGTAACACGTTTTCAAACGTCGCCGGGAAATTCCTCGATATGTTCCGTTCATTTCGATCACACTCGGAACTATTGTCTTATGAATTATTAATTACAAATTTGTATTTCAGTTAGTGTGATTGCATTTGATATTACTTATTTTATCTATTAAACATGTTAGAGTTGCAGCATACATTGAATTGTTATCAGGAATACTAGTAATTGTATTGGTAACAATTCCACTGTAGGAATACTACTACTCTTGAAGAGCCTGGATGAGTGGCGTACACACCGGTTTTCATGGTGTCGCCACGTCTGAAGTCCCGAGTTTGTTTTTGATTGGGTCAATGTAGAAAAAGTGTTTCAACATTTTCTCGGATATAGGTGTATATGGTAGGATTAAAGCATTTTATGTGATGTTTTCCCTATCTATGTTTGTATTAATATATTTATTCTTATTTTTCAACTGTTTTGCTAGTGTTCTTATTAAAAAAATTATTGAAATTAATGTATAATATTTAACATAGAATGGGAGCGATGAGCTATTTTTTTAATAAATACGTCACGAAGCCACGATAGTCGAGTGATTCGGTGGTCGGAATTTCGAGTCAAGAGACCCAAATTCGTTCCAAAAAAACTTATGTACAAATTATATCGTTGGCTTAAAATTTTCATAAAAATACTCCTTATGTGAAAAGCCTAAACTGCTGTGGACTTTTACAGATCGCTATGTATGTATATAATGAACCGAACTCGAGTCTATCGACTCGAAATTCCGACTACCCAACCACTCGGCTGTCATGACTTGTCAACTTAACATAACTTGTGAACATACAATAATCATTACGTATTTAGACACAAATGCTCGACATGAATACTCTATTAGATATACAGGAGGGTGCCGGTATAGAATAATGTACATATTATGTAAAATTTCATCAATATTAAATTTGCATATATTATATACATATAATTCACGATAGCCGAGTTGTTGGGTGGTCGGAATTTCGAGTCGAGAGACCCGAGTTCGATCCCCAGGTGGCAGTACCAACGAGTTTTTCAAAAACTTATGTACGAATTTCATCGTTGGCTTGGACATAAAAGGCGGCGACGGGCTCACCACCTGTCACGTTGTCCCGAAAATATCTGCGGTGGAAGGAAGGTCAAAGGGACTTAATTGTCTAGACTTGACCTCTGTCTACCCCTGTATTGGGAATTGCGTGAAGATATTTATATTTATTTATTATATACATACATAGCGATCTTTATAAGTCCGCAGCAGGTTGGGCTTCTCACATAAGGAGTATTTTTATGAAATTTTTTTGTACGCCTGTTCTCATGCACTTGTTTAATTTATCTTATGAATCTCTTCACGCTATTCCCAATACAGGGGTAGACAGAGGACTAGATAATTAATTCTTTTCGACCCACCTTCCACCGAAGACACTTTTTTGAACAACGTGACAGTTGGTGAGCCTGTCGGACATAAAGACTCACCACAAGGAGACCCCAGTTCGATCCCCTGGTGGCAGGCACGTACCCATGGGTTTTTTCATATACTTATGTACCAATTATATCGTTGGCTTAGGCATAAAGACGGCGACGGGCTCACCTCCTGATACGTTGTCCCAAAAATATCTTCGGTGGAAAGTGGGTCTAAGGGACTGAATTGTCTAGACTAGACCTCTCTTATGATATTTATTTTATTTTTTATTTGTCATTTATATAATAATAAATAACCATACGTTACTTCTCTCAATTCATAGCTTTATTGTGGATAAATAAAATAACCCTTTAATTTTAAGAGTTTATTTTATAAAAAATGTACAAAATTTTACCTATTTCAAAGTTGTAGAAAAATATTAAGTTTTTACTTTAAAAATATTTACAAGATATAACACGAATAAACAGACGAAGCCAAGCCCGAATCGGTAAATATTAGTAAATAATATTTACACGCTAACCTCTTATCTTTCTTGAATATCATTATTACATTGTTATGTTTTATCAGCAAATTTAATAAAAATAAAAAATAATTTTATATTTGGTCCTTTCCATTAAACTTATTAATAAGAAACTCCTCACAAATTAAGGCTTTATTATAGTAATACGAAGCGTGTTATGTTTGCATACATAACAATGTAACTAACAAAATCCATTGTTACGTTAAAATTTCTTATAATCTGTTAACGTTTACGTAATAAAGGTACGTATACAATTAATTATTTATACTTTTAACGTGATGTTTCTCATTTCTTACACAATATACAGTAAATATCCGGAATCTGTATGTAAATTCATTGTATTGTTTGCACGTGAATTTCATATTTCATCTTCAAAATTAAATTGAATTCCGCTACGAATATATATCTACGATTGTCTTATAAATAACAAAAGAGAATACAATTTATGACACAACACATAGCATTAATGTTATATTCAGACAGACACTGACTACAGTTAGCTTCGCCAATCTTAGCAACCTCAGCTTGGTTTCTAATATTGCCGGCGTCATTTTTCTTTGTCACTAACCTCGTTGTGATAGACCATCTATCATTTCGAGACTTAACCTCGACAAAATGTGGGTATTTTCAGTGTAAGCGCCCTGTCATCGGGGACTTTATTTGATGCAGTGATGTTCCCAGTCAAGCGTGAGAAATTCCGTTTATCAGATTATTATAGAAACTGGAGGGTAACATCGCACATTTAATGCTTACGAACAGAACATTTTTTTATATCTTCACGGGATTTTCCATACTGGGATAGATAAAGGTCTAGACAATAGTCCTTTCGACCCACTTTTCACCGCAGCTAATTTATAACAACGCGATATGTGGTGAGACTATCGCCGTCTTAACGTCCAAGCTAACGGTACAATATATTTTACATAAATTTCCATAGATTAATATTTAAAAATACATATAAACGTCCAAGAATTCAGTATAAGCCTTCGTATTCATCACAAAAAAAAAACAGTAAGAAAAAAAACATTGCTATAAGTCAAACGTGGCAAGTATTACATAGATTGAGTTATTATTTGTCAGTATTTATGAGTATCATTGTACGACGGAAATGGAAATCATATAAACACTAACAATTACAAAGGTTGCGATGTGAATCACATACTTAAAACAGATGCAATTAAGAGCTCAACGACGGCATAAATTATTTTTGTTTATCTTCACCTCCATCCCAATACTGGGGTAGACAGGGGTCTAGACAATTAAGTATTTTCGAACTACCTTCCAGCAAAGACGTTTTTGGGACAACTTGACAGATGGTGATCCTATCGCCGTAAATTATATAACATTGTATTATGAAAACATAAGCATTGATTTACGAAAATTATAAAACTTTTTTTTCACAATTCACAATCATTTCAAAATTTGGTTAATTTAATAGCTGCTTACTATACCGATCTGATATATTGTTAATGAGTTTGCTTTGGTATATACCAATCGGTGTATGAATGATATTTAATAAATTCTAGCATATCGCAGCTGACCAGATAATTCCAGCTTAAAAACTAAATATGTGTTGAAACGGTGGACACAGAAACTGTTGATATTCCGGGCTTAACGTGGTTCGTATCAGCGTTCTCAGGATCCTTCTGTGGTCTTCTGGGACTCAGCAGTATCTTCTGCAGTTGGCATGCCGGTGCTTCAACGAACAGGTGCAGTGGCAGAGAGAAAAGGAACGTGGTGCAAACGATTCCAGCGAAGAGCATGATCTTTGAAAGAAGAAGTTTATCGTTATTGTTATATATAGGAAGAATAAGATAAATTGATGAAAGCATAATCCTTTTTTAACTTCAGAATTTATCGGTTACGTATCATGAGACAGTCAATTTCTTTTATTCTCCTGCTTCTTTAGCTCTTGAATACGGTAGAAAAGGTAACTGAAAGCCTATCCAACACTATTCTTCTCCTTTCCCTCATTTCCTACCTCTTTCCAAATACATTTTTTATAAGTATCAATGTCTCTCTAGTGTGTAAATGAGTGACAGCCTTTATAATGTTTTGGTGAGGCGATAGAGGCAGACGACTCTAGACAGTTCTTTATGACAATCTTTGAGGAGATCTATGAGCAGTAGCGGACTTTTGATAATTCAAAAAATATTAGAACTCGAACACTATAAACATTCCAATTAATGTGATCAGATGATTAACCGAGAAGTCTTTATTATAATTATTATGCTTTGAAAGTAGTTATAAATATTAGTTTCATCGTATCTCCCAGCGTAGACACTGCTCGTCAGAGATTAAATACATTATAGTCCCGTAGATACTTAATACGAGCATTGAAAAGATGGGAAGAAAGTCACGATAGCCGAGTGGCAGGGTAATCGGAATTCGAGTCGAGAGACCTGAGTTAGATCCCCAGGTGGCAGGCTCGTACCAATGAGTTTTTTAAAACCTATGTACGATATATTTTATCGTTGGCTTGGACATAAAGACGGCGACGGGTTCACTACCTGTCACGTTGTCCCAAAAATTTATTCGGTGGAAGGTGGGTCGTAGGAACTTAATTGTATAGACTAGTCCTATATCTACCCCTGTATTGGGAACTGCGTGAAGATTTTTATTATATTTATAGAAAATATGGGGATGTTAAATTTCAAAACCGACATCCCAAAGCAAGATAGCTTATCGTACAACTTACAGCAGTATAGTCCGTTGCGTAGAACGACCGCCTCATTTGACCACCGTACGTCCTCAGTACGGTTGCGTGTAGCAACATTGCGCAGTAGGACAGACGGCCGAGCGGTTGCAGCGGACCCCATTCCACTGATCCGACGTATATCCCTATGAAAGAAAGAATATTAAATTTTTCTTAACAGGTATGTCTGTCTATATGTATATACATAAAAAAATGCCAAAGTTCACTGCAGGGCAAAGTCAAACGTGGCAAGTATTACATAGATTGAGTTATTATTTGTCAGTATTTATGAGTATCATTGTACGACGGAAATGGAAATCATATAAACACTAACAATTACAAAGGTTGCGATGTGAATCACATACTTAAAACAGATGCAATTAAGAGCTCAACGACGGCATAAATTATTTTTGTTTATCTTCACCTCCATCCCAATACTGGGGTAGACAGGGGTCTAGACAATTAAGTATTTTCGAACTACCTTCCAGCAAAGACGTTTTTGGGACAACTTGACAGGTGGTGATCCTATCGCCGTAAATTATATAACATTGTATTATGAAAACATAAGCATTGATTTACGAAAATTATAAAACTTTTTTTTCACAATTCACAATCATTTCAAAATTTGGTTAATTTAATAGCTGCTTACTATACCGATCTGATATATTGTTAATGAGTTTGCTTTGGTATATACCAATCGGTGTATGAATGATATTTAATAAATTCTAGCATATCGCAGCTGACCAGATAATTCCAGCTTAAAAACTAAATATGTGTTGAAACGGTGGACACAGAAACTGTTGATATTCCGGGCTTAACGTGGTTCGTATCAGCGTTCTCAGGATCCTTCTGTGGTCTTCTGGGACTCAGCAGTATCTTCTGTATGTCTGTCTATATGTATATACATAAAAAAATGCCAAAGTTCACTGCAGGGCAAAGGCCTCTCGCGTAAGTGAGGGGTTGCCATAATGTTAGCGATGGGAGTTCAAGACGCCCTGCAGCCTAATAAATCAACTGATTAGAGCGAAATCGAATGCGTGACTATATAGTATCTCGCCACATATGTCAAATAGTCAAATGGTTGGGAGATTAGAATTGGAGTCAAGAGACCAGAGTTCAATCTATAGGTCGTAGGCTCCTACCAAAGGGTTTTTTTTAAACTTACGTACGATTTATATTTTGTTTTAGACATTAAGATGTCGTCAGACTCACCACATGTCACATTGTCCCAAAAAAAAACATTTTTGGTTAAAGGTATATCGAAAGGACTAAATGGTCTTTCGTCCTACTCTTCACAGGTATTTTTTAATCATATCACCATCTATCAGTAAAATATTGAAGTTTTAAGTTTTGAGGCCTATCCCTAAGTTGCCTCTTACGACCCCTACGGGAAGTATGGGTTATGTTCCTACGCCGCACCTGTTACACGGCAAATGTTACATTTTTGAAACATAATATACAGTTCTTGTATAAATTAACATACATAAAATTGCCAATTCGTTATTATACTGAACACGAAAAAAATGTTAATAAAGGTACAGTGTCTGTAGGGTGACCATCTTAGTATATCCGTAATATAAAATATTTACTATAGAAGCAATCCAAACTAAATATTCTACATTTTATCTGGTCTGGGTGTTTGTGGCACTTTCGTTGTTTCTGATTCCACAACGTAAGTGCTTTAGCTACATAATTTGGGATCAGAGCAAAGTGTGTGATGTTGTCCCTATCCTCGTAAATACGTTAACATATTGTTTATTTAAAGATATCTTTTTAATATAGAGATAACATTATACATAAAGAAGATTAGTTGGTCTAATAGATTAAAAAATATAGATATTTCAGAACAATGCAATAAATACATGGCAGAAGAGCATGGTAAAGTCCTCTGCAGAACATAGACCTCTCCCATAAGGACGGATTCGGAGCTATCACCACGCTTAGCAAACAGATTCGCCATCGAAATACCAGACATCTTGCACCTTAAACGCTTACTGTTGATCACCGGTCTGCAAAATTTTGGTCTGGTATTTTTCGAGATGGTTAACACTCCATACATCAGTTGCCAGTTGTACTTTACAGACCTTTGGTCTCTTAACACACCAACTAGAAGAAAGGGTATGTTATATTCTAACAACGTAAGAACGCAGCATGCAATGCCTATTGCACAATAACTTAGTATCTAAAAAAAGTCTTAATGATTTTAAAAAAATATTAAAATAACTTTTTAATTTTGAACTTTAAATAAAGTGAATGTGTACAAATGTGCAACAGTGAATTATAGTTACATTCAATTTCACCAAAGTAACGACGAACGCAAGTATTAATTATATAAATCGAACATAAGTTAAAAAAAAACTCATTAGTATTGACCTATACTCAAATTCCGATCACCCAACCACTCGGCTATTATGACATGACATAGAGGTTTACTTAAAATAATTTTAATTAACAAATTTTCCAGACTAGCCACTTTTAATAAAAACGATGGGTAGCGTAGTCATGGGCGACAATCGGGCAATGTTACCACCTTTTTATACAAGGAAATTCAGAAAGGATCTGATTCCCAATTTTTATCGTTATCCCGGATTTAATTCAATCCCTTATACTTGCGTGCAAATTGATGTTCAGTGCAGAGATTTAGAGATTTTAAAGAAAAATGTTGACCTTTTTTGTTAATTTTTTATAGCAAAGGGAGGCAAACGAGTAGGTAGCTCACGTGATGGTAAGTGATTGTCGCCGCCCATGAACACCCGTAATACCAGAGGCATAGCAGATGCGTTGCCGGCCCATGCACCCCCAATTATTATCAAAATGGTTATATTATTATCAAAATGGTTATACCTGATTTCTAATAACATGGTAGTGATAGTTTAAGAAACCTTTAAAACGACACCACCACCGACTCCCAAACAGGCTTCGTTGAAAGGTGGGCCAAAAACATTTAATTGTCTAATAACAATTTTAGAAAACACGCATGTGGTACATTACAGTGGTAGAACCACGCATCAGCTTTTGTTGTTGCATGAATAGGCCGGCTCGACCGGGGAAATACCACGACCTCACAGAATACCGTCGTGAAGTAGAAGTCTAACAAACTTCTGCGTTTCGTCTGGTGAGTGCAGGTAACCGGTGGCTCACACACTCCCCCTCCCCCAATTCCTGGGGAGGGGGACACTCTAAGGGAGGCGACGCATCTGCTAAGCCTCTGGTATTGCACGTGTTCATGGGCGGCGGTGATCACTTACCATCACGTGAGCCACCTACTCCTTTGCCTCCCTAATCTATAAACAATAGTAATCATAGGAGCGCGCAACGTTTCTCGAGACATTCCTCATCACCGCCTTACGTTGATGGGTATGGCGTTGCGGTGTTTGTCAAGAGATTTCTCGTTATCGTATGGCGTTGTTATACAATCCTTTCATCATAACAACAACATGAAACAAAAATTACTTTTCTAATATTAGTATTGGCATGTGGCTACGGCGTAATTACATACCTCCTTTTTTACCCCTTCGTATCGTAAAAGACGATTAAGAGAATGGTATTAAAAGTGAAAACACTAGACCAAAATTCAGCAGACAGGCTGGCAGCAGCGTCTAAGACGAGGTACTTCGATTGGCGACGAAACGTGGCGAATTTTGAAAATTTTCCATAACGTAGATTTCTTTGTCCTGTCGGACTTCTGCAGTCCGATGTGATGAATATACTTCATTAATTTTAACAGAAACTTACTGTTACATCTATAAAAGTAGCCGATAATGAACACGCAAATGGCGAGGGCGAAGAAATTTTGATTGAGTGCATTGAAAATGGCCGCCTCAAATGCTGAAGCACGTCGGTGGTGAAGATCCCAGCCCATCAACGCTGTACCCAGCGCGATGGGTATCGAGGTGACGAAGAGAAGTTTCAGAAGCTGAAAAATATTCAAATTAATTACTAGTTATAGATACACCCAACTTTACTTGGCTGAGACTGTTATTAATTATTAGGAAAGTAATAAAAAGTACTTATGGTATATTATACGGTCTGATTTTGGCATAAGAATACACCATCTCCTTTCTTTTCGTGGGTGTCGTAAGAGACTACCAATTCGGCCATCGGGTCGTCACTTTAGTCATTATATTAAATATTTCAATACGTTAAAATATGATCACAGTTAAGTGTTTATTTTGTGTGTATGTGTGTGTTTTTTTGTTTAATTCAGTTTCTATGTAATTGATGTTTTAATAACAAAAAAATTGAAATAAATTTTAATAAATAATCAAATAAATATGTCTTACCATGGATTCTCTTAAATTCCACTTCTCAGCTTGCGCCCTGTGGTAGAAGTATGCCGTCAATACTCCAAGGTGATATCCAGCCCAGTTGCCCTGAGCTGATACATAGGCGTGGTAGAACGTATCGTTGTAACCGAAAATGTCACGTATAGATCTGAAAATAAAGAAAATAAAATTAATTTCAACATTTTCCTACACTTATACAAACGTACTCGCGGAATATTTATGCTTATTACAAAAAAAGGATTGTTTATCACAAAAGGAATATCATTTAAAATAAAACCATTTTCGAATTTTATCGCGTTTTTATTTAGTTTGTACAAACTATTTTTATTTCCCGACGTTTCGGATGCTTTACAGCATCCGTGGTCACGGGGAGACTATCATTTTATTTGAAATGTGTAGTATTAGAGTAAATACAAGAAATCATTAAAAGGAATATCAGTTTGTCTATTCATCCCTAATTATAAAACACCTCTAACATGTTAGCGTTGTTTTTTTAGGTTGTATACTTATTATTCTCACATACCACATCACATACATTGCTCCGACCTCAATGTAAGATTCTAAAGCACTTTTTGTATGGGAATCGGAAACAACGAAGGCACTACAAACACCTAGACTCGTGAAAATGTAGAAAAAGCGGTTTTACTACATTGGCCCGACCGGGAATCTAACCCGATCTCGAGATGGCGACACCTTGAAAACCGGTGTTTACTCCACTCGTCCACGGAGGTCGTCATATAACGACAGTATAGGTAATTTTTAAAAATGAAAAACACGTTTGTCCGAACAGTCAGATCATTGTATTTCTATTATTTGGGTAACACAAACACTTGTACTCTTTCACTTATTTTATTCTTATAAGTACAACATATACAAGTAACAACATGAGTAGATCGAAAGGAGGTGCGTGTTGTTAGTTTATGGGTTATACTAATTTATTATAATGTATCATTGGTCATTGATTATGTATCTATAGCTGAATCTATACTGAATGGAAAAAAAGTAGAAGAATACAAATGTTTGGGTTTGTGTGTCTTGTGTTTCTCCAATCAGGTATATAATTCGAACAAGCGAACATAAATACGTACGTAACGTAATGTAACCACTGTAACGGAAGTTTCAACTTCATTTGTTTTTTTTATTTAGAAGCAAAGGGTTGGGAGTTCCCTGCCTTGCTAGGGGCAAGCTTTTGTGTTATGAATATGCTTTACTCGAGTCATGGACGTTTATTTGTATTTATAAATGTTTGTCTATGTAAATATATAAGTCACGATAGCCGAGTGGTTGTGTGGTCGGAATTCCGAGTCAAAAGACCCGAGTTCGATCTCCAGGTGGCAGGCTCGTGCGAATAGGTTTTGTACGATGTACAAATTACATTGTTGGCTTGGACATAAAGACGGCGTCGGGCTCACCACCTGTCACGTTGTCCCGGAAATATCTTTGGTGGAAGATGGGTCGAAAGGACTTAATTATCTAGACTAGACCTCTGTCTACCCCTGTATTGGGAATTGCGTGAAGATATTTATTTATTTAGTAATATATATGTATGTATAAATATATTGTACCGATTGCCTACACTTACTCTACACATGATGACATTTATTTTTTTATGGGGAAGGGAGGCAAACGAGCAGGTGGCTCACGTGATGGTAAGTGATTACCGCCGCCCATGAACATCCGCAATACCAGATGATTGTTGGCCCAAATAAGCTTCAGTGGGAACTGTTTCGAAAGGACATTGTCTAGACCTCTGTCTACCCCAGTATAAGAAATTGGGTGCAGATATAAAAAATAAATAAAACGTTCATGACCCGAGTACACAGATTAATATTCATTACACTAATATTTACCGGTAGCGGGATTCGAACCCACAACCCTTTGCTTCGATGTCAGGGTCACTATTAACTGAGCTATCGGATCTTGAGAGTTATATTTAATTATATAATGTATAAGTGTTACGCACCTTATCACCATGAAATTTTAAGCCACAGGATCTTCTACTTTTACACTTAATAGCGCGCATGAGTAAAACATTAAAAAATAGTATTTTTTTGTATTTAATGTTATATTAAATTTATTTAAATGTACACAAATTATATCTTCACGCTTAAGTCTAGCTACAAAACATTCAGCAATGCAAAATGGCTTGAGCCATAAACTTAATAAATAACACTCACTCTGGGAATATGCTGACTCTAATTGGCATGAGATCCATGAAATAGCTCTGCAGGAACGGTATGAGGAGACTTATGGCCATCACTCCAGATAGCACTGGTATTCCGGACCTGGGCCAGCGCCATATAACGAGAAGTACGACCAATGTTATCAGGAATAGTTGAGTGTCCGTACCGAGGTACCTGTGAAAAAGCATAACACTCATTTTATAAGTAAGATGTCTTTAGATTTGTTGGTTGATTTTCGGAAGGGTTAATTTCGAGGTAGCGTCTGTTAGTTAGCCGATTTTGTTTTTCTTCTGCTTTATACTGCTTGATATGCTTAAGCAGCATAAAGCAGAATCAAAAACTAAACAATTACGACTTTCACAAAAAAAAGAAGATAACGATAGCCGAGAGGTTAGGTGATCGGAACTCGAATCGAAAGACCCGAGATCGGTCCCCGGGTGGCAAGATTGTACCAATGGGTTTTTTTCAAAAATAATGTACATCAACATAGCCATAGGCTCACCACTTGTCACATTGTCCCATAAATTGTCATTGGTTAAATCGATCGGTTTCAGTAGTAAAGTTTAACGGAGAGAGTTATCTTGAAATATAAGATAATTAATAAAAACTCTCGATGAGTGATCAGGTGATCGGAATTCGTGTCAAGACATCCGATTTCAATCCCCAATTGGTTGGCACCAAAGACTTTTTTTATAATGTGCGTTATGTAATTCTTTATGTACGATTTGTATCGTTGACTTGAACATGAATACGGCGGCATGCTCACCACCTGCAGTGAATGGAGCATTTTCTCGGGTCTGTGTGTTTGTGGTACCTTCTTTAAAATATTATATAATTAGAGCATTGCAATGTTGCCCTATCTCTGTATGTATTTACTTCTATGTATGTCAAGACCTCTGTCTACCACAATATTGGGAATGTCATGAAGATATTTTTTTTCTTTTAAAGATAATTAAGAAATATACAAGTATTACATCCGTAATTATACTAATACAGCGTAATTTATGAATGGTTTACTTGTGAACAACATAAAAGATTCACGCGATATGAACGCGATAAACTGAACAGATACAATGTGTTTATTATTCATATTAAGTACTTATTAGCATTATTAGTAGTTATTAAATTATGCTGAAAATTCAACTTCAGAGAGTTTTGAAGAGCAATTAGTATTTTTTAAAGAATACTAGCAATGTCAAATAACATTACTAGTACCGGTTAAGACAATGTATAAAACACTTTCTCTACATTTTCTCGGGTCTAGTTGTTTGCGTTAACTGCGTTGTTTCTGATTCCGTAATGCAAGTGCTTAAGCTAATTATTCTGGTATCAGAGCAATGTATCTGATATAGTTACTATATTATTTATATTTTTTTATTTATATTAACGAATATAGTAATTTTGTATAAATTTATTGCTCAACAACTGTTCGCTTAGATTTTTTTTTTCTGTAACTTTTTTAACTTCGGTCTCTTTTTCCGCCGTGTGTCGGTAGACTCCATTTTTAAATGTCTATCTTTAATCGCTTCTTACATCACTGACATAAAATTATGTCGTATTACACCGACTGTTCGTTTGACAACCTCCGTGGCCGATTGAGGTACACACCGGTTTCCAACGTGTCATTAGACTTCCAGATCTGAGATCCCGAGTTCGGTTTCTAGGCAGGTCAATATTTTTTCTAATTGTTACGGTTATATGTGTTTATTAATCTGATAACTCTTCGTTGTTTTCGATTCTATAACACAAGAACTTGGATACTAAAAAGGCGATATGCTCACCACACTGTACTAAATAAAAAAATTGGTAAGAAAATGACTTAATTTTCTAGACCTCTGCCTACCTCATGATGGGAAGTTGGGTGAAGTTTAAAACAAGTGAGTTTACTACCAGTGCCTGATAGCAGTGATAACATATGGTTCTTAGAGGTGATCCTTCACTGCGGGCCGTATGAGGACGGTCGAAGTTTCTCTGCGTGATAGAATTCGCAAGAAAGACATCTGCAGATGTACTAAGATAACTGATATATCCGTAAGAATGAGCGCGTTGAAGTGGCAATGGGCCAGTCACATAGGTCGAGGAAATGATAATCGCCGCGGAAAAAAGGTTCTCGAGTGGCAAACGTCGTATAGACAAACGCAGTGAAGAACGAGCCCCAAGTGACGAGTTGCAAAATGTTACGGTGAGTCGATAGCTAATGGCCGTTCTTAGTGAAATGCTTTGGGAGAGGCGTAAGTTCAGCAGTAGACTCGTGATAGACTATAAAGAAATAAAGAAGAGCAATAACTAATATCTACTGCGGTAAGGCCAATCATAAGGTACATTCAATGTATCATGCGTATCGTATGCGCTTAACATAAACTAAACGTCATATACTAATACTACCAATTACATCAATTAAAGACGCGTAAACGATTGCAAAATCGACTGGTACATGCAAGTAATTTATATCCGCACGGTGCATGAAATTGCGTCTAGATACAACGGTAGCAGGTGGCTCATTCGAACGTATCTCGTTTCGCAATATGAATCGGAAAGATTGGCAAAGAAAAGTTAACGCGGCAATTGCTCCAATTTATTTACAATAGTTCACGCACGTACGTACCTAGTCTATCGATTGTGTTTATTGAAATATTTTGCTATACCTCTGTAAGATATAAATAATAAATAGACAGAGGTCTAGTCTAGACAATTAAGTCCCTTCGACCCACCTTCCACCGAAGATATTCTCGGGACAACGTGACAGGTGGTGAGCCTGTAGCCGTCTTTATGTCCAAACCAACGATATAATTCTTACATAAGTTTTTGAAAAAACCCATGGGTACGTGCCCGCCACCTGAGGATCGAACTGGGGTCTCTTGACACGAAATTCCGACCATCCAACCACTCGGCTATCGTGACTTATCGTAACGTAAGGACTAAGACTCTAATTTATTTTATAAGACCTTGTAAGAAATTAGTCTATAAATAAACAATTGAATTTGAATTTAACAATTTTTTTTATAGTCAGTCGTTTGCAGGGAGTTATTTATTCATATTAGTTATTGTGATAATTATATATTGAATATTATTATAAATATTAATTAAAAATCTAAAAAATACCTTCACGCAATTCCTAATGCAGGGGTTTTTCAAACCAATGGGTTTTCCAAAAACTTATGAAGGAATTATATCGTTGGCTTGGACATAAAGACGGCGACGGGCTCACCACCTGTCACGTTGTCCCGAAAATATCTTCGGTGGAAGGTGGGTCGCAGGGACTTAATTGTCTAGACTAGCCCTCTGTCTACCTCTGTATTGGGAAGGGCGTGAAGATATTTTTTTATTTTTAATGGAATAAAAATAATATTTACATGCTAAAGTGATATGTTAATTATAATTTCACAACATAACAGTAAGTTCACGTGAGCATTAATAGAATAGGAAAATTTATAAAACATTTAAGTTTAATTTTTTTTATGTTTAAGCAAATGCAATAGCAAGTTATGATCCTACAAACATTGCATTAAATGTTCGTATAGATCAAGATGTCCTCTTTTCTTTACTTGCTTAACGACCATTAAGTATGTAAGAAGGTTTGTTTGAACTGATCCGGTCATGACACTAGAATTGCTTGCACAGTTTTGTAAGCGTGTTGAAATATGTCGACGTGATGTGATGGAATGATATATTTTAAACAAATACATTGTTTTTTTTTTTATTAACGTTTTTTTAAGCTGACGTGTGTTATAATTTATCTTATGTGTTAATTTATCTTTTGCGTTAAAATTCACAAAAGCCGAATGGTTGGGTAGTCGAAATTCGTGTTAAGAGTCACCGATTTCGCTCCTCAGGTGGTAGTCTCGTACCAATAGTTTCTTTCAAAACTTATGTACAATTTATGTCGGTGGTATGGACGTAAAAGACTGCAACAGGCTTAACCAAAAATTTTCTTCAGTGAAATGTAGGTCGAAAGGACTTGATTGTGTAGACTTCTGTCTGTCTATCCCTGAATTGGAAATAGCATGCAGATATTTTTTTTATAATTTACGTCTATTAGGAGGTAAATTAAAAATAATATTAGTACTGTTGTTACTTGGTATATTGAAATACATTTTACAAAAATACATTTCGTATATGCATCCGTAACGACCAATTAAAGTTAACTGCAAAATATAAGTCATTCTCGTGAGAGAAGGTTTGCCATAATTGCCTCGTTTTGCTAACGGATTGATGATCTCAATACCACAAACACATTCTTATGTACGATATAAGGCTTTTAAACCACACACAAAAGGAAAAGGAAATAATAAATCATAAATGCATAAAAGCAATCAAATTTTTTTTAAACTTCAACTACTGAGTTTTATTTTGAACTGTAATACATACCAAGCTTGAGGTAAGCAGAGATGCTCGAATGGAAACAAATTAGGCATCAGTATAACGAGCTGCCACCAGTTGTTCCTGCACATGTCCCTCTCGCGTTTTACCACTGCGTCCCACATGGGACCGGAGCCTAAATGCGGTACCCAGGTCATTGCCAGACCCATAACCACAAGCACGGCTGGCATTAATCTATAAACCAAAAAATGCAATGTGTTTTATGAATCTGCTTTCCATGTTAAGTTACTGGTGCGAAAAATAAAATATAAAATATCTTCACGCAATTCCCAATACAGGGGTAGACAGAGGTCAAGTCTAGACAATTAAGTTCCTTTGACCCACCTTCCACCGAAGATATTTTCGGGACAACGTGACAGGTGGTGAGCCCGTCGCCGCCTTTATGTCCAAGCCAACGATGAAATTCGTACATAAGTTTTTGAAAAACTCATTGGTACTGCCACCTGGGGATCGAACTCGGGTCTCTCCACTCGAAATTCCGACCACCCAACAACTCGGCTATCGCGACTTTTTAATAAACTGCAAAATTAAACCAAACCAAAACCAAACTATTAGACCAGCCGCAACTTGACACCTATAGAAAGCAATGGAAAAAGTGACGGAGAAAGAGCGAAAGGTGACGGATGAACAGGATCATTAGACTTTGGATGCCTCTCCTTTTTTCTACATCAGCCCTTATGGAGTAGTTAAGGAGAATAGGTCACCAAGTGTCATAATTCCTCTTTCACTTCTATCACTTATAAAACTTCACTTATAAACCTCTTTTACTTCTATCTGATTCATAATTATCTTTAGATATGCCTGTAGGGTATCCGAGGGTATTTGATATTCCCAGCTTTGGACAATATATTCACATGGTATTAAAAGTGTGTCTCGGTTTACCTCGATCCTTTTTGTTGATAAGAAAAATTACTTTCAAAACCTGCCGTATTGAAAAAGTTTTTCTTTGGTTTTATTTGGAGCCTGTAAAACCGTTCTTTCTAGGATAATATGACATACTGTTCGTTCAATTAGTTTATCTGACATACCATGATATAAGACAATTTCCATGGGAGCAACGTACCTGAACCATCTATTGACTAACGCCATGGGTATAGTCCTGAACGAAAATGGATGTGACTCAGCATAAATCAGCATCTTGTAGGCCATGAGGAAACCGCCCATTACGAAGAATATTTGGACGATAACACGCGCATTAAAGAGCAGAGACTTGAAGAAGTCATCGTAAGACTGAAACAGATAACAAGATAAATGTGTTAAAATTCATTGCTGAACACTTGTACATAATTCACTTTTATTTACACAATTCAATTTTATTCACTTTTATTTAAATAAAAGTGAATCGTGTACAAGTGTTTAGCCATTAATTTTAATGCAATGCAATTTCACCAAGTGACATCAATCGCAATTATAAATTAGATAAATTTGTATTTGTAAAAAAATTATGATCCAAGATGAACTTATATTTTTGTGTGCAGCTAACATGTCAGCATATTGCCGTTTTCCTACAAACATATATTTTTATAGATCAACTTGATAAACAGTGAATGATAATCAATAATCAATCATTCCAAGGATTTGGCGCTGTTGCTGTAATACAGGCTTTAAACCTTGCACAGCTTCAGAGGCTAACACAGCTATGTATAAATATATAAAACAAGATGTATCCTATATTGAATAGTAATAATCATTTATTGTGAAACAAATAAATGATTATTACTATTATTATTATAATCACCAATATAATAGAAATTAACCAAAACAAAATGTTGCAGTAAAATAGTTGCATATGCTGCCAGTACGAATCTTGGATGCGGAGGAGTAGCTAGTTGTAATAATTTTTTTAGCAATTAATGATCTACTTGCATAAGAGTTTTAACTCACTGGCCAGGTTTTCTTATTCAGTTTATTTCTCTTTTTGACAATTACATAAATGTAATAACTATACTTTTTTTACACATTAAGAACGGCATTGAGGTTATTATTTTAAGTGTATTAAGTAATACTTTTGCTAATAGTAACCTTAACTTGTTAAATGATCTAGTATTGCGATAGAATTGGTATATGACCATTTATAATATGGTCATAGGTACTTAAATTTTCCTTAAGTCATGCGAATGGCTTAACTGATTGGGCAACCGCAATGATACGTGATTAGACAACTGGTGGTTGTTCCATTAAATAAATCGACCGCAACTATAGACATTTAATATAAGGCACGATAAATAATAATGCGTATTAATAGTTTTTGCGTGTCACGTTTGTGATTAAAATTGTTTGCAATATTTTAACGCTCATACGTTATGTTTCGAAAGGCGGGCACTCTTCACAACTCTGATTTTTGAGTAACGAAGATAGGGTACCATTAATTTTGTAAGCAGCAGTAGAAAGACCGAGAAACAGTCGAAGTAATTAGAAACTCAAATAGCAATCTTTTAAAGCACAATTTTATGTAATTCACGATAGCCGGGTGGTTGGGTGGTCGGAATTTCGAGTCGAGAGACCCGAGTTTGATGCCCAGGTGGCAGGCTCTTACCAATGGGTTTTTCAAAAACTTATGTACGAATTATATCGTTGGCTTGGAAAATATCTTCGGTGGAACGAAGGGTTTAAGGGACTTAATTGTCTAGACTAGACCTCTGTCTACCCCTGTATTGGGAATTGCGTGAAGATATTTATTTATTATTATTCATAATTTTATATGCTGCTTAATATAACTTCTATAATAGATCTCTGCTACTTAGATACTGTCTATCGTGCAGTATACGCTTTCAGTGCGTCAAGGAGGGCCCAATTATTGGTAAGCGCATTGGTAGTACATTAGTTCTATGCTAGTAATAGAGTAAATATCTTCGAGATCTGTGCAAAGACGGCGCAGCGAAGCGTAAATAACTGATATATAGTCGAATGTGAACGTGTCCGTGCGTCTCTTCGAATATGCGACATGTTAACGCAAATTGAACATTGAGCTGCCAGCTGCGAGCTATGACAAATACTAGTGGACTGTTCTTTATTTAGTTTTATTATTTTTTTATTTTTCAACCGCAGTTTAATTTAATTGGAAGCATTTTAGAATAATTTATCACCAGTATCTACTCTATGTGCTTATTTGACAACAGACACGTAAGGTTCAAAGATAATCTAACCACTAGTGAGTTTATGTAATGTTTTTTTTTGAAAGAGGGAGGCAAAGGAGCAGGTGGCACACGTGATGCTAAGTGATTACCGCCGGCTATGAACGTCTGCAATACCGGAGGAATAGCAGATGCGCTGCCGGCCTTTGAGAAAGGTGTGGGCCTCCGGTTACTTGCACTCACCAGACGAAACGCAGAAGTTTGTTAAACTTCTATTTCACGTCAGTATTCAATGAGGTCGTGATACTACCCAGTCGAGCCGGCCCATGCATGCAACATCAAAAGCTGATGCGTGGCTCTACCACTGATAAAAGTATTTTATTTAGTACCATTTATTTTCTATTTCATGTATTTCAAGTCACTGTAGCCGAGTGTTTGGGTGATCGGAATTCGAAAATATGTTCGGGAACGGTAGGTCGAGTGTTTAATCCTTACATTACATGTAGCAAAAACGATATATACACACACACACACATATATATATATATATATATATATATATATATATATATATATATATATATATATATATATATATATATATATATATATATATATATATATATATATATATATATATATATATATATATATATATATATATATATATATATATATATATATATATATATATATATATATATATATATATATGTGACACTATAATAAATACAAAGGTTCAGTCATATATTTGGAGTCACAATAGCCGAGTGGATCCACAAGGCTTGTACAAATGGGATTTTTCAAAAACTTATGTACGATTTAGATCGCTGACTTGAACATAAAGACTTAACACATGCGAGTATCATGTCGTCGTAAAAATGTCTTCGGTGGAAGGTGGGTCGAAGAACATAATTATCTAGAACTATGTCTACCCTTGTAATGTGAATGGCGTGAAATTATATTTTTAAAAATTTGTTTGTCTTTTCTACTAAAAAACAAAACGATTTTTTTAATCGAATATCCCGTTAATCTTCTAAACGTCTAATTTAACTAAGATAAAACCACTGAAATTTCAAAACTCGAATCTAATAGCTATGTTTAACAGTATTAACATATGTGAATATTCTCAAACGGACTTTCATCACACGTTCTGTATGAAGGAAATTTAAATCATGTCTACCTTAATAGGTAATGTACGTGTTTCTCGCTTAAGCTGCAGTAAAGTAAACGGTAGTAATATACAACGCAATATCTTCGTATACGCAACATTGCAATTTCCCACCAAAACTGTTGATAATAATGCAGTTTTGCTATATGAGAATATGGTCAAGTAACTTGGTGTGATAGTTTAAGAAATTTTTCCAGGACCTTTCTTCATTAATAGTCACGGTAACCGAGTGATTGTGTGATCAGAATTCAAGTCAAGAGACCCGAATTCGATCCCCGAGGCTCGTACTAATGGGTTTATTCAAAAACGTACCTTTTGAATAACCCCGAGCTGTTGATGCTGCTGTTGGCTTGGACATAAAGACGTTGTCCCAAAAATGTCTTCAGTGTAAGGTGAATAGATAGGACTTAAGTGTCTACACCTATGTCTCCCTCTGTATAGGGAATGGCGTGAAGATGATTATGAATTATACAAAAAATGCCTTATAGCACCATTTATTTCTTGCCATTAGAAGTTTGCACACTGTAAACATTGGTACAGCCACGCATCAGCTTTTGTTGTTGCATGAATGGGCCGGCTCGACCGGGGAAGTTCCACGACCTCACAGAATACCGGCGTGAAGTAGAAGTCAAACAAACTTCTGCGTTTCGTCAGGTGAGTGCAGGTAACCGGAGGCCCACACACCCCCTCCCTCAATTCTAGAAGGGGGGGGGGCACTGTAAGGGAGGCAACGCATCTGCTATGCCTCTGGTATTGCGGGTGTTCATGGGCGGCGGTAATCACTTTCGATCACGTGAGCCACCTGGTGGTTTGCCTCACTTTTCTATAAAAAAAAAACTGTGAAACTAGACATTAACGTAATTTAATTAAATTTTATTTAAAAGTAATTATTTATTTAGTTATGTAAACATGCGGCACTAGAAACGGTCACTTACCGTTAAACCTAATTAATAACAGATATAAATTAGCCGTTTGTCTAAAAGCAATTAATACTAACTGTCCGGTCCGGAAAGAACGTCCGGTTCAATTAATTTACTAGAACAAAGCAAACCTCGTATTTTCAAAATTTATCCCATTGTAATTGTGTTTCTGATTGGAGTAATGGTATTGCAATTTAGTTGGGAACAAAGCATCCATTCGCATAAGTGTGGACATTTAAAATGAATTATTTTACTATTTATTTTAGTTGCTGTAATTTAGTGGTCGCTGAAACATTTTTAATACGCAAGACATAAGGTTCTTACTCTTCTCACTTCTTCTCCCTAAGAATTTTTACTAAAAATGTATAATTTATAAAAAAAGTCATGATAGCAGAGTGGTTTAGTGGTCGGAATTTCGAGTCAAGAGAAACGAGTTCGATCCTCAGGCATGTACAAATGGGTTTTTCAAAAACCTTATGTACGAATTATATCGTTGGCTTGGACATAAAGACGGCGACGGGATCACCACCTGTCACCTTGTCCCGAAAATATCTGCGGTGGAAAAAGGTCGAAGGGACTTAATTGTCTAGACTAGACTTTTGTCTACCCCTATATTGGGAATTGCGTACAGATATTTATTTTATTTATTATTTTACTAAGAATTTATCAAGTAACCCGATAGCAGAGTTGGTATTGACCCTGCCATAGAGATCTATCTGTGTGAAGAATATGAATCGAGTAATGGATGTTGATATAATTTGTATATATGAATATTTATTCTATGTAATTTTAAGTCACTATAGATTAGTGGGTGGTCAGAATTTAGCGTCATGAGACCCGAGCTTGAACCCCAGGTGGCATGCTCGTACCAATGGGTTTTTTTCAAAAACTTTTGTACGAATTATATCGTCGGCTTGGACATTCACACGGGCTCACCACCTGTCACGTTGTTTCTTTATCTTCGATGGAAGATGGGTTCAAATGACCTAATTGTCCAGACCTCTGTCTACCCCTGTATTAGGAATGGCAAAAAGACTATAGCGTAGCATTGGCTTTTAGACACTAAGCTAGAGATAGGCTCGCCACCGGTCATGTTCTCCCAAATAAACTTAGTGATAAGTATGAAACAGACTTCATTATATTGACCTGTGCCTGAACCAGCATTGGGAAATTGCGTGAAAATGTCTTGTAATAATTGTAAATAATGGCGGTCGCAATGGCTGGTTAATTTCTGTTTTATATTTTTACTCCTCATTACTTACCTTTTTCATTAATTATACTAAAATAATTAAATGATTTTAATTTTATGAATTATAAGGTTACTATTGTAACAATGCTTGTAGCAATACGTATGATAATTTGTTTTTAAAATTATAAATTAAAATACATTGTCTAAATTTTTATATCTATAATAGACATGTACATCTGGACAATATTGTTTTAACATGAATATTAAATATATGTTTTGCTGATGTCTTTTTTTTTAAATAAATAAAAAAATTGTGATTTTTTGTTACTTACATTTTCAATGAATTCCGGATTCGCCGTATAACCATAGCCGATGAAAATCATCGAATGGAGCCCGAGAATCATCACCATTGTGTAGAATCTATAGCAAGTAAGATAAATTAATACAAAAGTAATAATGTCGTACCAATGGGTTTTTCAAAAACTTATGTACGAATTACATTGGCGTTAAACGTTGGCTAGGACATCAAGACGGCGACAGGCTCACCACCTGTAACGTTGTCCCGAAAATATCTTCGGTGGAAGGTGGGTCAAAGAGACTTAATTGTCTAGACTTGACCTCTGTCTACACCTGTATTGGGAATTGCGTGAAAAAGTTATATGCAGCCATTCAACTATTGTTGGCTTGAACATGACGGCGACAGACTCATCGCCTGTCACATTGTCCCAAAATAAGCTTCAATGAAGTGTTTAAAGAATTTAATTGTCTAGATTCCAGGTATATGTAGTTTCTCCACATTCCAACTGCATACCACCTTTTGTTCATAATTAAACCGAAAAGTTACATTTTCAAGCTTTTATCTGAGAATTTATATTAATTAAAATAAATAAATATTTTCACGCAATTCCCAATACAGGGGAAGACAGAGGTCTAGACAATTAAGTCCCTTTGACCCACATTCCACCAAAGATATTTTCGGGACAACGTGACAGGTGGTGAGCCCGTCGCCGTCTTTATGTCCAAGCCAACGATGAAATTCGTACATAGGTTCTTGAAAAACTCATTGGTACTGCCACCTGGGGATCGAACTCGGGTCTCTCGACTCGAAATTCCGACCACCCAACAACTCGGCTATCGTGAAATTTATCTGCTTTTATCTGCGAATTAATATTAATTAAAATAAATAAATATCTTCACGCAATTCCCAATACAGGGGTAGACGGTGGTCTAGTCTAGATAATTAAGTCCCTTTGACCCAGCTTCCACCGAAGATATTTTTTCGGGACAACCTGACAGGTGGTGGGCCCTTCGCCGTCTTTATGTCTAAGCTAATGATACCATTCGTACACAATTTTTTTTTAAAAGACATTGCTACGAGCTTGCCACCTGGGGATCGAACTCGGGTCTTTTGACTCGAAATTCCGACAACCCAACCACTCGGCAAACGTGACTCTTTTATTATTATTAAAAAATATATAAATATAAATAAAGTAAAAATATAAAAAAATACATCACAAAATCTTCACGCAATTCTCAATACAGGGGTAGACAGAGGTCTAGTCTAGACAATTAAGTCCCTTCGACCCACCTTCCACCGAAGATATTTTCGGGACAACGTGACGGATGGTGAGTCCGTCGCCGTCTTAATTTCCAAGCCAACGATATAATTCGTATATAAGTTTTTGAAAAACCCATTGGTACGAGCCCGCCACCTAGGGATCGAACTCGGGTCCTTCGACTCGAAATTCTGACCACCTAACCACTCGGCTATCGTGAAATTTATCTGCTTTTATCTGCGAATTAATATTAATTAAAATAAATAAATATCTTCACGCAATTCCCAATACAGGGGTAGACGGTGGTCTAGTCTAGATAATTAAGTCCCTTTGACCCAGCTTCCACCGAAGATATTTTTTCGGGACAACCTGACAGGTGGTGGGCCCTTCGCCGTCTTTATGTCTAAGCGAATGATACCATTCGTACACAATTTTCTTTAAAAAGACATTGCTACGAGCTTGCCACCTGGGGATCGAACTCGGGTCTTTTGACTCGAAATTCCGACAACCCAACCACTCGGCAAACGTGACTCTTTTATTATTATTAAAAAATATATAAATATAAATAAAGTAAAAATATAAAAAAATACATCACAAAATCTTCACGCAATTCTCAATACAGGGGTAGACAGAGGTCTAGTCTAGACAATTAAGTCCCTTCGACCCACCTTCCACCGAAGATATTTTCGGGACAACGTGACGGATGGTGAGTCCGTCGCCGTCTTAATTTCCAAGCCAACGATATAATTCGTATATAAGTTTTTGAAAAACCCATTGGTACGAGCCCGCCACCTAGGGATCGAACTCGGGTCCTTCGACTCGAAATTCTGACCACCTAACCACTCGGCTATCGTGACTTTATTAGTTTTCAGATATTTTTAAAAACAAACTATATGTCAGCAAAAAAAGATCCTCGGTATATTAAACAGCCATACGGCATCTGTTTATCAAATTTTATCAAGAACTTTTCAGCGTCTCAAAATATTACAAGCGAGCACTTAGTATTTATTACCTTTATCATTAAAATAGATAGATACGAGTATACAAGTATTAATGGAATTGCTACTTCCTTACATAACGATCAGTAATTTTCACTAAGGTACATAGACCTTTCACAAACGGAGCTTATGCCATAATCGACAGACTTAGCAAGCAGATTAGCAATCACACTACCAGACATCAAACTCAAAATGGGTCTATAATATATTCTTGTATTTACGCGAACACTACACATTTAAAATAAAACGATTGTCGGAATTTATCGCGTGTAGTATTTAGTTTTTAACAAACTATTTTTTATATTTCCCGACGTTTCGGGCGTGCGCTTCTGTTAGCGTTTAAGATGGAAAAAATTATTTATAAAAACTAAATAATATACGCTATAAAATCCAAAAATCGTTTTATTTCAAAATGGGTCTTGTATTTTTCGAGATGATTATCCCGTCGTCTCATGATAGCTTCTGCTATTTTGTAGACTTTTTACATTTGTCATCTCTTACGGCTGCTACGTTAGGAATTATCAACTTACTATTATTTACTTTCACATAATAGGTCAATAACGACGCAGATTTTAAATAAAAGGTAATTATAGCCGAGTGGTTAGGTGGTCGGAATTCGAATCAAGAGATCCGAGATCGGTCCCTAGGTGGCAGGCTCGTTCCAATTGGTTTATTTTGTAAAAACTTATGTATGAATTATATCTTTGGCTTGGACATAGAGACGGCGACGGGCTCACCACCTGTCACGTTGTCTTAAAATACCTTCTGTGGAAGGTAGGTCGAAACGACTTAATTGTCTAGACCTCTGTATTCGAAATAGCGTAGTAAGATATTTTTTTTAATTAAAGAATTCTAGAGATGATAATTGACATTGCTGAATTCCTGTTAACGTATTTGTAATTTTTGTGTTTGGAATGATTCACGACGATAGTCGAATGGTGGGTTCGAACCTACGGCGCATGGCTCGGTCCGCACTCTGAACCATAAGAATTCTGACGCTTATTAGTTTTCAAGATAACAATGCCATACGTAATTAAATTGAAATATAAAATTTCTAGTTATATTTTTTCCCTTAAATACTATTTATTTTCCGTGATTTAATGTCATTATATGAGAGGGTTTTTAATATTAGATTATTTTGAGGGACATAGCATGTACTAAAATTTTGCTTGAATGACAACTTAACAGACATGTACCTTTTTGATGTATTCATACCGGTCGCGGTACATTAGAACCTCATCAATTATTCCTTCTTTAAAAAATCTTTCCTTCTTTTGTTAGTATTGTAAATCAGTACTTGCAGACCTTAAGACATTAAGACGGCGACAGACTCCCCACCAGTTATGCTGTCCCAAACTTATCTGCGGTGGAAGGTGGGTCGAAACGACTTAATTGTCTAGACCTCTGTCTAACCCTGTATTGGGAATGGCGTGAATTGTGAATTCAGTAATTGCAGAAGGAAGCGGTGGCACTTGAATTAATAATTTTCTAAAGTGTAAAACCGGTATGTCTCTGCTGAGGCCGTCAAAATATACACAAATATACACATATATCAAAATATACACATCATGTAACTGTATATAGTATCTTTTATCGAATATGATTACAATATTTATTCTAGAACTAATGTTTCTAACATTTGTATATATGTGTAATTGTGTATATAAATAATATTTATCTATTATTGCATTCATATGTATTTAAATTTTTATTCATTTTAGTTTAGATTCCATGCATCGCCCTTTACGTAGACTGGTTGAGAACGCGAGAATGAGCTACGCCCATAAGCTGACTTAATGTCTCAGCATTAAGTCAGCTTATGGGCGTAGCTCATTTATGTATTATGAAGCTTAAATAAATGAAATATATATACTTTACTATCAACCATACCTCATCGCTTGGAAGCACTTGAAAATCCCACCGTCAGCACTGCCTCCATGTTTTAGAGCTTTCCAGTTTTTTTGAACGCAAAAAGCTTCCATGAATTTGTTACCTGCGAAATGTAACGGAATTGAATTAGTTTATTCGTTGCACGAACCAAACTAGATACACTTTACACATTGTAAAGTAAACCAAGTTTTTACCATGTGACGTTTCTACTTTCGATGTAAAAAGTTTGTTTTAGCAACCTGATTGTTTAACCGACTACAAGACGAGTCGGATGCCACAAGAATATTTCAATAACGTAATTTGTAATTTCGTGGACTGGCTTGAATTTTTTGAGAGTGTTTTTTAATTCCCCTAATAATTTCTACAGATTCATTGATTTTGTATACTATAATAATGTCAGCTTGGACTACTTAGTTCGCATTCCATCTTCCCCTGATACGTTTTTGCTTGAAGACCTCCGTGGACTAGTGGCGTATACACCGCTTTTCATGGTGTCGCCAGCTCTGAGGTCGTGGGTTCGATTCCCGGCTGGGCCTATATGGAAAACATGTTTTCTACATTTGATTCCTTCCTAGATAGAGAGGCCTATATCCTGCAGTGGACTTTAATAGGCCGTTATGTATTTGTAAGTATGTAACGTATTAAGCGCTTCAACCGATTTTAAAAAATTTTAGTATAGTGTAGTATAGATGTATAGGGTCCTGGGGATCCTGTAGTCGATTGTAAGCTTTGACTAGCGAAGGTATTTAAATGATCATGAAATACCTTGTCCCTTTTCCGCCGGCCAAAAGTAATGGTAAGCCGAGCAACCAAAATTGACAAATAAAATGATCAACAAAATGGCTCCTATGATGTAGTCCAATGCATCAATTGGCAACCGATCACTCTGAGTCTTGCAGTACCGCACTGATAACGAATCCACCTAAAACAAAACGAACATAAAAATAAAGTTGGAAAATATTTATAGACTGAAAATATTATAGCCACGATAGCCGAGTGGTTGGAACGGAATTTGAGTCAAGAGACCCGAGTTCTCTTTCATCATTCATCTCCAGGTGGTAGGCTCGTATCAATAGGTTTAAAAAAAACTTTCTTACGATTTATATCGTTGGCTTGGACATAAAGACGTTTTCCCAAAAAAATTCTTTGGCGGAAGGTCGGGTCGAAGGGACTTAATTGTCTAGACTAGACCTCTGTCTACCTTGTTTTGGGAAGTGCGTGAAGATAATTTTAAAGTCCTTAGTACTGGCAGTATGTGATCGAAACCGCAATACAATTATAAAAAAAACTAATACCTGTAATCCATAACCGCGATGTATAGTAGCATTAAAGCATTCTTTCAAAAGCTCCGCAGTGGATTCAGAAGCATCCGCGTGTGTCGTATTCAACCCGCAATGTTTGGATCCGCAGACGCCGCGATGTAGTTTCGAATGCTTGTAGTTTTTGTACGATGCAGTAGAGAAATTCTAAAAAAAAAATACAAATGGACAGGACATATACATAATACATTCATAAATCACTTTTAGGTATCTACATGTACTCAAATATTAATTTATTATAAAAACAAGCGAATACTGGTAATGCCAAATAACATTGCTAGTATTCCTTTTAACCACTCCAACTAAGCTGCAATGCTCTGGAGACGTTCACGGCAATAGTCGAACGGCGGAACCAAACCAGCGACATTATGTTTCGCAGTCCGTACCCTCACTATCAATGCTTTATTTGTGAACTATCTTCTTCATATATACCTATTGTCATTTGGAATCAGCATAAGAATCTTTTGTCGTAAGAAAAGAAATAGCGAATCAGCATCACAACTATGTTCTGTGTAAAAATAGTAGTGAAGTTATGTACACGTACCTATGTATAACATATTTATAACAATATAAACAATTGTACAATTTTAACTGTATTTTAAAGCATTTAAATCATGCTTGACTAGATATATATATATATATATATATATATATATATATATATATATATATATATATATATATATATATATATATATATATATATATATATATATATATATATATATATATATATATACATATATATATATATATATATATATATATATATATATATATATATATATATATATATATATATATATATATATATATATATATATATATATATATATACATATATATATATATATATATATATATATATATATATATATATATATATATATATATATATATATATATATATATATATATATATATATATATATATATATATATATATATATATATCATTATATTGATATGAAAATAGATTTAGTTATATTAAAGACTCGCAGGATTTGCTAAGGTGCAATGTACACGATGTTAAAAATTTATTAGACGTTCTTATTTCTCGCTCTTTTTGTGTCAGAATTAAAGTAGTAATTTTCGAGATATTTACCTCTATCCAATGTCAATATAAACGCAAGTTATTTTTAAATAAATAATATTCATAAAACTCTCAAAGGAACTTATTTAAAGACATTGAAGTATAAAATTTTATAATCTGTCTGTTTTATTACGTTATTAATATATTCATTTAATACTTGACTTTTAAATATTATGTATTTTTTTATTTACCTTAATAAACTGATATAAAGGTGTTTCGTCTTCCAGAAGTTCCAAGTCTACTATGCAATAGACCGCGTCTGGCTTCTTCAAACAAAGGTCAAAGTCATCGAGTTCTGACAGAGCTGGCATGGAGTGATAGTCGAAGATAACGTCCCGCTTGTCATCTTCTGTAAAAACAGAATTTGAAAACTAGCCAATTTCAATCATAATAGTACAATTTTCAAAAGACCTATCAAAAGTCTATCCTATCAAAAGTCCACTGCTGAATATAGCTCTTAGGTCTAAAGAACGATCACGATCCACCAGCATCTATCGACTGCCCGCAATGTTTGCAAGTCGACACTCCATCTTGTGGGTTGTCCTGCACTGTGCTTGCCACGAGGCTGCCACTCGAGAACTTTTCTTCTGCAGCAGCGTATAAGGGGCAATAATAAGGGTACCATATTATTGCCCCTTATACGCTGCTGACAACGAACTAAATGGCGAGCATAGTAACGCTCGCCATTTAGTTTGTTGAGCATGGCTATTACGTTATTTACTCTTTTACCTTTCTTCCTTTACTTTTACTGATCAATAAGTAACAGAAAACCAAGTTTCCCTTTTACATTTGAGTAAGTAATTGATAAATCCGTAATTTAACCAAAAATTTTCATTTTTCCAATATCAATTTATTCTTCTGTGTACATCTATAAAGAGATTTCTCAGCACTCGGGCTTAGCTACTTCTGATCTTCTACGAAGTTATAACCTTATTACTTTGGTTAGCTCACAGAGCAATAACCAAATAGAGCTTTCGCAAAAGCTAATGCGTATACATTTGTTTTGGACACACGATAAAATTAAATACTAAGAATAAATTAGAAATACTGAGTTGAAATAAAAAAAGTCACGATAGCCGAGTGGTTGGGTGGTCGGAATTTCGAGTCGAGTGACCCAAGTTCGATCCCCAGGTGGCAGGCTCGTTCCATTGGGTTTATCAAAAAAATATTTACCAATTATATTGTTGGCTTGGACACAAAGACGACGACGGGCTCATCAACTGTCCCGTTGTCCTGAAAATATCTTCAGTGGCAGGTGGGTCGAAGGGACTTATTATCTATACTAGACCTCTGTCCACCCCTGCATTGGGAATTGCGTGAAGATATTTATTATTTATTTATTTGCTAATTTGAAATCTTGACATAAAAGGGAAATATTTTTGAATCTATGTACATATATTTTAGAAAATATGCTTCTGCGCAAAGTGGTTCCAAAGGACTTCGTTGTCTAGACTTCTGCTTACTCAAGCAAGAATTTCCCATCGAGCTTGAAGATAAAACATTTCGGTTTTAGTTTTAGTTTAAAATATTGTTTTCCAGAATTTTAAACATACATAAAACATATATATTATTATAATAATGAAACTGATCATAAAATTTTTAATGGCGATGAAGGAGGAACGAACAGTTATACACTTAAAGTAAGTGTAACTTTGCGAATAAACGACAATATGGCATACTCATTTTAATTTAAAATTACTTAATTAAGGACTGGAATTTAATTAACTACAACTATAAAAATTACCCAAAGCAATTATATTTTTAGATGAATAGCTTGTTATTAATGAGTTTTTTTCGCATTGATTTTCTGAAATCGCCTCTTACGGCACCCACAGGAAGACAGAGGATGGGATGTTATTAAGCTGTTACTGCACAGTACAAAACAAGACGTGAAAAACACTCACTATGATTCGTTGTGTTAAAGTACTGTGTGCCACTTTAATTAAAAAGGATATAAAACAAATACTTACACACTCGTAAAAAATAACATTATATTAATTCTGAAGTATGAAACCCACAAAACATAAATAACTGTCTGTCTAAAAGTACTCTGTACTTAAGCACGGTAACCGTAGAATAGACCTTATATTACACACGTACAATCATCCATAAAGATAATTGCTGTTATGGATATATTTCAAGGGATTTTAGTTCATATCATCAAACAATTGAGCTCAATTTAACTTGTAGCCTAAACGTTATTGTTGTACTTTTTGTAGAAAAAGGTTATTCGTTTGGATAATGTTTTGTTTGACGATAATGTGAGTAGAGTGCGGTAAAAGAAAAATTAGATTTAATATTACAAGCTTAGCCTTTATAGATTTTTTATTATTTAAGCCAAGGTATAATTCCATAACTTTGATATGATTTGATTTTATATTTTAAATCGAAAAATAAATGAAAATACTTTCTTCCATGAAACACAGCTATTAATACTAGAATTTCGAAATTCTATAACGCTAATAGGACAAACTTTATTTCAATACTAACCGTTGGCATATGGGATTCCGTTTATTCTGTACGACCTTCGTGGATGAATGGCGTCCACACCAGTGGTGTGGACGCCATTCGTTACATGGTGTTGACAGCTCAGAGGTTCCGGGTTCAATTCTCGGACGGGTCAATGTAGAAATATTTTTATACATTTTCTCTGGTCTGGGTATTTGTGGTACTTTAGTTGTTTCTGATTCCATAAAACATATGCTTAAGCTACTTACTTTGAGATGAGAGCAATGCATGTCATGATGTCCCTATCTATGCATGTATTTATTATTATTATTACATTTTCACTTCTCTCGGAGATATATAGGATCATAGTTACATAGAAGAAGAAGAATGTGAAATTAATGGTCTCCGTTTGAATGCTAATAAAACTAAGGTTCTGGTATTTGAAAGGAACGAAGAAAGAACGAAGTGCGAAATTTGGGTAAATCAGGAATGTCTAGAACAGGTGAATGAAATTGTATACTTGGGGAGTGCGTTTAGCCGGGATGGAAGATGTGATTTAGATGTGGACAGGCGTGTCGCTGCCGGGAACAAAGTCAATGGTGCCCTGACTGCGTTAATCAAAAGGCAAGGCGTTGTGAAAAGTGCACGCCTTGCAATACATAACGCAGTGTTGGTACCGACTTTGTTATATGGCAGCGAAACCTGGGTATGCCAGAAGAAGCATAAAAGCAGGTTGAATGCAGTGGAGATGCGATCTCTTCGTAAAATGTGCGGCCTTACCATGGCCGACCGAAAGCGAAACGAAGAGATTCGCAATATGGCAGGTTTGAAAGATGACCTTGTCTCAAAATGGATAAGGGCGTGCTTCGATGGTTTGGGCACGTTGAGCGAATGAGTGAAGACCGAATGGTGAAGAAAATATATAGCGCGAAAGTTAATATTAAAAGGTGTCGAGGTAGACCGAGATTAACTTTCGAAGACCATGTGAGCAAATTGCTCGAAGAGAGGAGGGTCAAGAGTACTCGGATACCTAGACGTGCATGTATGAAGAAGATGATGAATCTGAAAGAAGCGAAAGAAGTATGTAGGGATCGTGACACTTGGCGATCTGTTCTTCTGGCTACCCCGTCAGGGATTGTGCGTGAAGATAAATAAAATAAAATAAATAATAATAGTTACATAGATAATGGTCATTAGAATCGATGTAAATGAGTCTCGTAGACGAGATTCACCTTGCTTGGCAAAGCTTGGCAATGGCTTGGTTTACTGATTGCAGTGCCAGAAACCTCTTATCATACACGATGCTAAAGTATATCTGACGACCTCCGCGGACGAGTGGCGTAAACACTGGTTTTCAAGGTGCCTCCATCTCGAGGTCCCGGTTTCGATTCCCGGTCGGGTTAATAGAACAACTTTTTCTACATTTTCTCCGGTCTGAGTGAATTTCTGGGTGGTGACTTCGTTGTTTCCGATTCCCATACTACAAGTGCTTTAGCATCTTACATTGGGATCGGAGCAATTTATGCGATGTTGTCCCTATCTATACATGAATTTATTATTATATTATATTATTATCTAATAATTTTCGAGATAGTTATCCCGCCTATGACATTATTTGCCTAATCCATGAAGACAGAGGCTAAAATATATTTTAAAGGAGTAAGCCCTAATATTCAGTTACAATGTGAAATATACAAGAATTATATATAATGAAATACAGATAACATTTTGGACTAATAAATTAAAGAAAGAAATATCTTCACACAATTCCCAATACTGGGATAGACAGAGGTCTAGTCTAGACGATTGAGTCCCTTTGATCGAAGATATTTTCGGCACAACGTGACAGGTGGTGAGCCCGTCGCCGTCTTTATGTCCAAGCCAACGATATAATTCGTAGATAAGTTTTTGAAAAACCCATTGTACGTGCTTGCCACCTGGGGATCGATCTCGGGTCTCTTGACTCGAAATTCCGATCACCCATTAGACCCACCGACCATTAATTTGTTTAATTTTCATACAAGCCTTCCTTACAGGATTACACATACATATAAAAACCAATTGTCGGATGTCTGCCCGTCACACTCCACTAAGCCATTTCGATATTTGATATTCACTCCATTGCCACACACTGTTACAGGGTACACTCACACAAACTCACCCCGCAATATCTACTTGCCATTTGCATAAAATTGTTCCGTTCAAACTATTTTTCAGTTGGGTTCTCTAATTATAATTGTTTCGTAGAATTTTTTTTGTTATGGCGTAAGAATGTGCCATCCCTTTTCTTCCCGTGGGTGTTGTATGAGACAAATAGGTGAAAGGCCTTCAAAATGCAATAGGCTACAGACAGATGACGGGTTAAGTACGTCAAAAATGCCATATCAAAATTAAGCAGACCGGTGATGAGCGCCAGCGATTAAAGTGCAAAGAGTTCGGTATAGCGTTCGACAATCCGCTTGTCAAGCATAGTGACTACGAAAATCTTTCGCCAGCACACGACTCCCGAGTGTTTGGCTAATCGGAATTCGGGTCAAGAGACCTGAATTCGATCCCCAGTTGGGAGGCTACAACCAATGGGTTTTTCAAAACTTATGTACGGCCACAGGCTCACCATCTGTCACATTGTCCCAAGAAATGTCTTCGGTAGAAGGACGGTCGAAAGTACCTAATTGTCAAGATCTCTGTCTGCCTCAGTATTGAGAATGGCGTGAAGATATTTTTTTATTTATTTCCAGGAGACCTGCAGTAGGCTATAAAACACCATTATGTTTTTATGTATGACTTATCCTCGGATCAAACTAATGGAATAATGGTAGACAACAATAAGAACATTGACTTTGTATCTTTTTTTTTTTTTATTTAACAAACCCATAGACTGGACAGGATTTACATTAGCCGACTTTCTGAAATAGATACGTCCAAGGAGCATCTTCATTAGCAAAGATATTTGACAGGCGCCAACAAACTTATTAGCATGATGGATTGTCTGAGTTACATAATATAATACTTAAATTACATAATATAATACTTAATAAGTCACGATAGCCGAGTGGTTGGGTGGTCAGAATTTCGAGTCCAAGAGACCCGAGTTCTATCCCCAGTTGGCAGGCTCGTACCAATGGGTTTCACTCGTATCAATGGGATCACGTTGTCCCGAAAATATCTTCCGTGGAAGGTGGGTCGAAGGGACTTAATTTTCTAAACCTCTGTCTACCCCTGTATTGGGAGTTACGTGAAGATATTTTTATTTTAATAAGACTAATTTATTATTTTCCTAATTTGTCTTATGTAAATATATGTCAATTCATACATGTATATTTACATAGACAAATACTCATATAAATATTTAAATATCTGTGACTCGAGTACAAACATTTATGACACAAATATATGAACATGCAACCCATAGCTTCGAAGACAGGGTCTCTACCAACTACGCTACCGGTCTTATTTATGCAATAACAGTAACTTTTAATTAAATATTAGTACAAAAATAAAGAGATAAAAAGTTTTTGGCGGTATTGAAGCAGAGATTGCCTTTCTCCTGTCAACCCTGTTAAGCGGTCAACCCTGGCTGTTTCGTAAATATGAGAACTGATTCGAATTATGAAAACAAAATGCCTAGTATTTGAAATATAGCTTACTATTAACGTAATGTCTAAATGTTTGTTAATAAAATTGTAAATTGCTTAACTTGAGTTTTTAATATGTCTCATTTACATTTAACTAAAGTATGTAGGTCAATTTTGTTCGATAACTTTTTGCCATCTTGTACGTAGGGTAACGATCCCATTATTATAGAAATTTTGGGGCTTCTAATCAAAATACCGCGACAATTGGTTTTGACAGTCCTCTCGTGATGTTAACCTGACACTGCCTAAAGAATTCTGAAGAGACCGAAACAGGTGGAAATCTGAAGGTGCAAGGTCAGGACTATACAGCGGATATATTAACACTTCCCAGCCAAGCTCTCTTAATTTTTGCTGAGTGGCTAAAGATGTGTGAGGTCTAGCGTTACCATGATAAAAAACCACACCCCTTCTGTTGATTAATTCCGGCCGGATTCTCTCAATTTCTTGCTTTAATATCATCAGTTATTCGTAGTGGAGTTCAGAATCGATGGTCCTGTCTGGTGGTAACAGCTCATTATGAATCAAGCCCTTTCAATCCGACCACACACTCAGCATCACCTTGTTGCGAGTTAACCCGGGTTTCGCCACAATCTGTGAAGCCTGACCGGCCTTTGACCACGTCCTTTTTTGCAGGTTCTTGTTGTACCTGTTCCATTTTTCATCACCACTTATCAGTTTTTTCAAAAATGGTTCGGATTCAGTTAGTTCGTGAGGTACCCAAATATCGTGCTTTTTTGTGTACCCAGTTTTTTTTCAAATGTGACAAAACTGTTTTGTGGTTAATTCCCAGTTCTTCAGCTACGTCGCAACTACTGATAAGTCGAGCTTGCTCCACTATTTCAAAATGGCATCTATTTTAGGGCGACCAGAGCGACATGTATCTTTGTCATCAAAATTTCCGGATTGCAAACGCTTAAACTGAATTTGTGCTACTTTTACAGATACTTCACTAGGTACCTTAAACATCAACAACATCACATACATTCTGATCCCAATGTGCTTAAGCACTTGTGATATGGGAATCGGAAACAACGAAGGCACCATAAGCACACAGACCCGAGAAAATGTTGTGCTTTTTTTACATTGACCCGACCGGGAATCGAACCCCGTACCTCGAGATGGCTACACCTTGAAAACCCCATTGCGATACGTATGCCATTTGTCCACGGATGTCGCCAGTATGGTTAGGTATCTATATCATGTAGTTAATATTATTTGTAATCTACGTTTTATTTTCTTTTTATTAATAATAATTAAATTTTTATTAATAATTTTTGATCTTTGTTTTGGTTATTACACTAGAATTTCAAATAAGTGTCACTACGTTTTTTTTGGCGAATAAACCTTTCTTTCTTTTAAACTATACTTGACACGTCTAAATCGAAGTAATATGACTTAGTTGTAACTCTTCACGCTATTCTTTACCCATACTAGGATAGACAGGACTTCTAACAGGTTCATCTAGTATTCGGTTCTCTTAGAGTATTTTTCATAAGCGTCACGCTTGGTTAGCAGACTGGCGATTGCAGTACAAGATACCTCGCAACTTAGATGCAGCCTGTCACCGGTCTGCGTAATTTTGAGTCTAGTGTATTACGAAATGTTTATGTCGCCACCTGTTTCGATATCCAATGTTAAATCACGATAGCCGATTGGTTGGGTGATTGGAATTCGAGTGAAAAGACTCGAGTTCGATCACCAGGTAGTACACCATCTCGTACATCATCTCACAAAGGTGATACCCAAGCCGAATGCTTGGGTATCACCTTTGTGTTCATTTTTTATAATTTAAATTTAATCATATTAAAAGTCATTGTTGCACCTTGTCCACAATTAGCTTTATTAATTCACTCTTTAATTAAACCTTGTTGTTCTATAAACAAAAAATAAAATTAATAATAATTTTATAAATCAATTATTATATAATCATTTCAATTTTAATTGTAATCAACAGCATACATGCCAATTTTAATAATTCTAAACCCAGAAAGGATATTATTTCACAATATAAGGACATGATATCTTTCTTGTGTTTTCTTAGTCGTCTCCTAACAATAATCCATTTCTGTGTCAAATTTAGTCTTTATCAGGTCAAGAGATTTTCAAGATTTCTGAGGTTCTTAGGATTCTCTTTCACAGGATTTCTTATATTAATTAGGCTGACTGAATTGATAAAGTTTCGCATTATATACACAATAATACGGTGGTTAGGGACCCATATTTTACCGGAGCTTACTGTAGGACAACGTAACAGAATGACCTTGTCGCCTTCGTAGTGTTAGAGCCAACGATGAAACTCGTAAACACTCAATAATAATTGTCGAATGGAATAAGTTTAAAAAAAAGTAAATTGTACAAGTCTTTCTTATCTTATCTAGTGATAGAACTCGGATCTCCTAATTAAAATTCCGACATCCAAACAGTCTCACTCAGAAATAAATTTGAAAACTTTCCACACTATCAAGAATTGACATCCACGAGGTAAGTCCTTTTACCCGGAACGATTAATTAACATAATTAGTACTAGTATTCGTATTAGTATTAGTACAATTAAGTCCCTTCGACCCACCTTAAACCGAAGATATTTTCGGGACAACATGACAGGTGGTGAGCCCGTCGCCGTCTTTATGCCCAAGCCTACGATGTAATTCGTACATAGGTTTTAGAAAAACAAATTGGTACGAGCCCGCCACCTGGGGATCGAACTCGGGTTTCTCGACTCGAAGTTCCGACCACCCTACCACTCGGCTATCGTGACTAGTATGTATTATGTTGAAATTCTTTAAAAAATATACGTATATCTTTACGACAATCCCATAATGGGGTAGATAGAGATACAGACAATTATGTTCTTTCGACACACTTTTAACCGAATACATTATTTTTGGAACGTGTCAGATGGTTAGTTCAAGCCAAAATTATAATTCATAAGATTTGAAAAAAAAAAAAAAACCATTGGTACAAGCCTACCAACTGGAGATTGAACTCGGGCCTCTTACTCGAATTCTGATCATCCAACAACACGGCTATCGTGACTCCTAAAAATATTGCATTGAAATATGATTAAAAACACACAATAAAAGCGTAAAGGTATAGATAGATAGCAAGAAAGTAAAGTACTAAGTAATTTCGAAACGCGCACTGGGATTATTGCGTAACGCTAACTGCCGTAAACAGGATTTAGTTCACTCTAGAATGTTGGTAAATGTCCTAACTAGTAAAATATAACGTAATAACTTACTTGTTGGTTAATATTAAACGTTTCAAAGTCACGATAGCCAAGTGGTAGGGTAATCGGAATTCGAGTCAAGAAACCCAATTTCGGTCCCCAGGTGGTTGATTTTTACCAATTTTTAAAAACTTAAGTACGATTTATATTGTTAGCTTGGACATAACGACGACAGGCTCACCGCTTTTGACGTTGTCCCGAACAAGTGTTCGGTGGAAGTTGGTTCAAAGGACTTGATTGCCAAGACTTCTTTCTATCCCAGTACTGTGAACGGCGTCAAGACATCTTTATGACAGTTTTAAATGTCGACAAGTGAATGCAAGTAAGTAAATGTTTGTTTTACAGTTATCTAAAATCGCATGGTTTTAGTATAATGTATGCTTATACAATCTTTTGTGCACTAACTTTATGGTTAATAGTGAGCGAACGTTTTGCTGCTATTTTTTTAACTTTACTCGTACTCAAATATAGGGGTAGCCAGAGTTTTATAAAATTAAGTACTTTCGACTCACCTTTCACTGAGGAGATTTTTCAGGACACTGTGGCAGGTAATGAGCATGTCATCGTTTTGTCCAAGTAAACGTATAAGTCACATAAGTTTGGAAAAAAAAAATCCTTTGGTACCACCTCACTACCTGACGATCGATCGAATTCCGATCGCCCAACAACGTTCGTGTTATGTTTAATTAAAATTCGTAAAATTAACATGTCAATGTTAATTTTATTAATAATTTTTTAATAATATCTTTCTACAGTATTATACATTTGTTTGTCATAATTGAAATGTGTATAGAATTTTAGATGCTTGTTCGTTAATTAGACACTTAAAAACGATAACGTATTTGAATAAAAATAGGCACATAGTCAAAAATTCCATCCACACCGTCTTGATGCTTGGCACTTGTACTTTATGAAATATGCAATCGTCAGCAGTTTTTTCGGACTGATACGACTTAGGGACATCCAAGAAAAGAGCCTATACCTTCCTCAAGAGCCGCCAAAGCATCTGCTATTCCACTAGTATTGCAGGTGTTCATGGGCGGCGGTAATCACTTACCATCACGTGAGCCATCTGCTCGTTGGCCTCCTATTCTATAAAAAATAAGGTATACAAAGAGACTAACTAGAAATAAACAAATAAAAGAACAAGAAACAAATAACTCAGCGATAGGCTTACAGGTTGCGATATTGTCTTACATACGCTCCGGTAAAATGTGTGTCAAAAGGACTAAATTGTGTAGACTGGTTGGCTGGTCAGACAGCATTAAGAAATATGAGCGATAGGAAACAAAACGTTTCAATGAAAATGTATGCATATTTTTGGAATATTTGAAGCATGATTGAGGTTTAAAAACAATATTTTCCGTTACTTACTCTGGGAAATAAAATGAAACAATTTGAGTAGTTGAAAAGTAAATAATTTAAACTTTGGTGATGTATTGGTAAGGATGCTTTGTTTTAGACCTGAGTGATCTAGGCGTCTGAGTTTTTAATTTCAATTAACATAATTTCCCAATACTGAGATAGGCTATAGACTAAGCAAATAAGTCCTTTGGACACAATTTCTTCCGAAGTCTATTTGACTTGTCTTGGCGCCCAACCTACAGTGTACTTACTTAGATACTTATTTAAATAGATAATTAAATATATATAAGCTACTGTGTACGATCATTTAGACAACGTGACAGGCGGTGAGCCTACCGCCTTAATGGCAAACTAACGGTAGTATTTGCTTACATGATTTGAGAACCAACATTAATTTTCATTTTAGTGCGATTTGGCAGTAGTCGGGAAGTCTTGGAAATAATTTAAAACAAAATTTATTTTGAGGACGTGAATTGCGCTGATCCCCACTAAAGGCAGCGAGCGTATGGGACGTTGTGATCTAATCCGTTTCAATTATTTGAGAGAGGCCATTGCCCAACAGTGGAAATTTACAGGTTTTGCTTAGCTGTAACTTTTACATTCAATTGAGTCAAAACCGTTTTTTCTAATAAATAACATTTATAGGATTCCTGTTAACTCCTAAAATTAAGATACGAGTACAATAATTCACATACAATGAAACTTACATTGCTCTGATCCCAAAGTAAGCAGCTTAAGTATTTTTATCATAGAATCAGAAACAACGAAGTTAGCACAAACACCCAGATCCGAGAAAATGAAATAAACAAATAGATAAATAAATAATAATACATATATAGATAGGGACAACATCACATACATTGCTTCGATCCCAATGTAAGATGCTAAAGCACTTGTGGTATGGAAATCGGAAACCACGATGGCACCACAAACACCCAGACCCGAGAAAATGTAGAAAAAGTGGTTTATCTACATTGAACCGACCGGGAATCGAACCCGGGATCTCGAGATGGTGACACCTTGAAAACCTGTGTTTACGCCACTCAGAGGTCGTCAGGAGGTGAAAGAAAAAGTGTTTTCTACTCTTTCCGACTGGCAATAGCTATAAGCTCGATTAGAAGTGGAATCACTTGTATAAGAAAATTCTTTAAATTCAATAGAGAAATAAATATCATCACGCCATACCCAATAAAGGGGTAGACAGTGGTCTAGACAATTAAGTTGCTTCGGCCAACTTTGCACCGAAGGTATTTTTTGGGAAAACGTGACAGGCAGTGAGCCCATTGCCGTCACTTTGTCCAAGTTAAAGATATAAATCGTACAGAAGTTTTTTTTTTAAACTTTGGTACGAGACTATCACCTGGAGTTCGAACTCAGGTCGCTTGACTCGAATTCCGATCACACAACCACTCGCCATTGTGGTTTTTAATTGTTTTTTAACTTTCATTTTTTTAACACTTTCTTCCATTAGCTGTCGTATTATTATATCGTATATATATATATATATATATATATATATATATATATATATATATATATATATATATATATATATATATATATATATATATATATATATATATATATATATATATATATATATATATATATATATATATATATATATATATATATATATATATATATATATATATCTTTATCATTTTATTCACCGTTCGATAAAAATCAAGACAAATCTTTACTGTAAAGCAAGCGTTATAAATTTTTTTCGATTTTAAACAAAGAATTAGTCAAAAAATCGCAATAAAATATTAAATTACTTCCATCCTAATATAGAACGAATTTCGTGTAAATATAGCTAATACGGACACTTAATAAATTATTTTAATAAAATTTTATTTCAAAATTAATTATTAATTATCACATAAAAAACACAATAAATCATTATATTCTCTTACCAATGACTTCCGTAACATTTTCACAGAGCACAGTACCAACAACACAAAACACAAGGAACCACCGCATTTTGTCGTTGCACTGTTCGTTGACTGTGCCTATTTCGACTCGGCGTCTCTAAGCCGATACTGTGATGCAAGTGTACTGTAGGCTGTATGAGGTATTCGTGGGGGGTCGGCAGTTGTTATACCGTTTGTAATGACGTGAGGGTTAATTTAATACTCTATGTGTGTGATTTTGCAATATGTATATGTGTGTGATTTTGCGACCTAACCGTAGTAAATTTAGCATAAAAATATATCGCTGTCTTTTTGCCTGTGGTTTTTTACAGTAAGAAATAGAGAAAGACGTCGAAATTTAAAAAAATAAATTAAATAAATTAAATTTCTTCACGATCGCCGAGTTGGTCGGAATTTCGAGTCGAGAGACCCGAGTTCGATCCCCAGGTGGCAGTACCAATGAGTTTTTCAAAAACTTATGTACGAATTTCATCGTTGGCTTGGACATAAAGGTGGCGACAGGCTCACCACCTGTCACGATGTCCCGAAAATATCTTCGGTGGAAGGTGGGTCAAAGGGACTTAATTGTCTAGACTTGACCTCTGTCTATACCTGTATTCCCAATACAGGGGTAGAATTGCGTGAAGAAATTTAAAAAAAATAATATCCAGGTGGCACTCGCCTGCCACCTGGGTATAAATAGTTATGGGATCACAATCTCGAAATATTCCAAATCTAAATAGGAAGGCAGACAGTAGAAGTCTTAATCTTAGCATATAAAACACGCGGCAGAGACTAAGGGGCAAGGTGTCAGTGCTATCTCTGATACGCTTTTTCTTTTTCCGAGTTTTTTTTATTGTAAGAAAATATATTTACAAAAAAACATATCTTCACGTCATTCTCTATACCCCCTGTATTAGAGAGAGGTATACATAATAAAGTCCTTTCAGTCCACTTATTTCGGGACAACGTAACAGGTAGTGACCCCGTGGAAGTCTTTACGTCCAAGCCAAGGATATAAATCGTACATAAGTTTTAAAAAACCTCCGCGGTGCTAGCCTACCTACCTTGGACTCGAATTCTGACAACGCAAACACTAAATTAATAAACAAAACATCTGAAATATGTTTTACAACATTTAAGAGCGTATTACGTAAACCTTCGATGTTTTCACGCAATTTCCAATACACGGGTAGACAGAGGTCTAGTCTAGACAATTAAGTCCCTTCGACCCACCTTCCACCGAAGATATTTTCGGGACAACGTGTCAGGTGGGGTGCGCCCGTCGCATATTCAAGCCGGCGTATTCAAGCCAACGGTATAATTCGTACATAGGTTTTAGAAAAACTCATTGCTACGAGCCTGTCAACTGGGGATCGAACTCGGGTCTCTTGACTCAAAATTCCGACCACCCAACCATTCGGCTATCGTGACTTATATATTACTATTTCGATATTTTAATTACTAAATTTGAATTTTCTTTATTTGGAAGTACATTCCATATTTAATAAATTATATATGTCAAGTGTTCGTGTAAATCTGATAAAATAATGGGTATCAAGAGTTTTATAAGTATCAAGAGAATAAATTTAAAGTTGCTATCGACCTTTTTTTTCTCTTAAATTTAATAACAAAAAGTTCAGTATAACTAATATGCTTTAAAAGCAACAAAAAATTGCGAAATAAAAATAAATTTGCCATAGAAATATTTTCCGATATCTGTTCTCATGTGGCTTAATGACGAATGATTTGTTGTGATTCGGGCACTAGCTGTCCAAAACTGTAAATCAATGCTGCTAAAAATAAATGTTGCGTCTACCCGCAACTTATGCTGAGCGCATACCTTTTTGTTGATTTTCTGTAAAAAAATTATAATAACTATTGTTTTAATAATTTTTATTAAGATACTTTGTTATAATTTTTTCTTTGAAAACTTTTTTACTGAATTACAGTAAAATGTACAAATGAAGTTTATTTGTTTCTTTCTTTCAACATTTTGTTTCATGCCTCTTCGATCGGAAGCGTCTTTTTTTGGGATGAAAGGTTACCGTTCGAGGCGTTCTTTGTTGACGAGTGGCGTACGGTTTTCACGGTGTCGTCAACTGTAAGGACCTTGGTTAGATTCTCGGAAGGATGAATAAATAAATAAAACCACTTTTTGTACTATATGTTTATATATAAATATATACATATATATACATATACATATATATATATATATATATATATATATATATATATATATATATATATATATATATATATATATATATATATATATATATATATATATATATATATATATATATATATATATATATATATATATATATATATATATATATATATATATATATATATATATATATCGCACGGGGTAAATCAAACTTTCCATGACGTTATCCGTTATCCGTCTCTCGTATGCCCTTGCGCAAGTTATGTTGCGCAGTCCCCCGCACAGAGTAATCTCGGTTGCATTTATGTTTTTCTGGATTACTCATTTATATGTTTCAATAACTATGTAATGTATTTTGATATAATTGTAAATAATAAATAATAAATATCATCACGCAATTCCCAATACAGGGGTAGACAGAGGTCTAGTCTAGACAATTAAGTCCCTTTGACCCACCTTCTACCGAAGATATTTTCGGGACATATATAATTGGTAATATATAATTATAATGATCAAAAATTAAAGTTACGATAGCTAGAGGTTGGGTGATCTCCAGGTGGTAGGCTCGTACCAATGTATTCTTTTCAAAACTCATATACGATTTATATCGTTGGATTGGACATAAAGATGACGACCGGCTCCCCACCTGTCACACTGACCCAAAAATGTCTTTGTTGAAAGTAAGGTCGAAAGGACTCAATTGTCTGGTCTTCAGTCTGTATTGGCACTAGTTGGGCGATATACATTTGAAGTATTGAATTTTGACGACCTCCATAGACGAGTGGCATACACTCGTGTATTCATGGTATCGCCATCTTTGAGGTCCCGGATTCGATTCCTTGTCCGAACATTTAAAATTTGTCAGGTCATTTGAAAAACTGTCATGTAGAAAATATTTTCCTCGGATCTGTGTGTTTATGGTAACTTAGTTGTTTCTGTATCCATAACACCAATGATTTAGCTACTTACTTTGTGATCAAAGCAATGTATGTCATGTTGTACCTATGTTTTCATGTAGGTATCGGATACCGGAGATAGATATAAACTGATATTTACTTCGTGAATTTTATGCTTCTTCCGGGAATTTCGGTATAACGCGGGAATGAAGTCGTGGGTATAATATAATTTTTCACAGTTTCAAACTCAACGGTATCGAGTTACATAGAGTATACATGTTATATATAGATGGCTAAACATCGTTGGCTTGGACATATAGACGACGACAAGCTCACCACCTGTCACGCTGTCCCATAAATATATTCAGTGGTAGGTGGGTCGAAAAAAATTAGTTGTCTACATCTCTGTCTATACAGGGGGTATTGCCCCCAGTCGAGCCATAACCACTCGACTATCGTGACTAGTTTAATAGTGATAGTTACATATAGATAGTTTCATAAAGTGTTGATATGAATATCGATTGAAAGTGTTGATTGAGTTGAAATTTATACAGGATGCATTATACCGTTCGGGGTTCGAATCCCGTTAGGTGAAAATATTTTTGTGTTGCATATGAGTGTTTGTACTTGAATCTGGAGTCGATGTGTGTGTGAATATTTATCTATTTAAGTATATTGTACCGCTGTTACTATGTAATATAGTACCATTGACTTGGACCTCACTCACAAGTCACGATAGTCGAGTAGTTGTGTGGTCAGAATGTCAGATTTCAAGAGACCCGAGTTCGATTCCCAGGAGCAGGCTCGTACCAATCCAAGGTACAAACCAAGTTTTTTTTTTACAAAAACTTATGAACGAATTATATCGTTGACTTGGACATAAGATGGCAACAGGTTCACCTGTCACGTTGTCTCAAAAATACCTTCGGTGGAAGGTAGCATGAAACGTCTGAATTGTCTAGACCTCTGTCTACCCCTGCATTGGGAATTGCGTGATGATATTTTTTTATTTATTAACAAGAGATACATAGTGATATTATAAGGATAAGATTATCACATGCGTAGTTATTGTTTATCAATTTCATACGGTGATTAAGGTGCGAAGATCCAGTATAAATTAGTTCGTGAATAATTAAAGTCTACAATTTACGTATATAATATTACGTAGCTCTGATCTCAAAGTAAGTAGTTAAAACAGCGCCTGTATTATGGAATCAGAAACAACGAAGGTACCACAAACACTCAGACCCGAGACAGCGTGGAAAAAGTAAATTTCTATGTTAATCCTTCCAGGAATCGAACCTCAGAGCTGATAACAAACACTCGATCTGTTGTCGTCAGCTTTTATTGTAAACTAGCTGTAAACTAGAGTTAGCTGAAACTAGAGTTTCATTCGTTGTCTTGAATAAAATGCTCGCTTTATATCGGCATTTTTAAGTTCATTCTATAATAAAATCCATAAAAATGAAATTATATTTCGATTATTCCGTGTTTTCAGTTGTTATGTTGAGTTTTTTTTTTAAATCCCACCAGCATTAAGTTGGGCGAAACATTTAACTATTCGACAATATAAATTTGTAACGCAGTTTCGAAGCTCTTTGGTCAAAAACCATTAAATTTTGGAAAAAGAATACTTTATGTAGATTAAAAAAAATACAAAAAAATATCTTTGGTGGAATTTGGGTCTAATGGGCTTAATTGCCTAGACCTATGACGAACCCTGTATCGGGAATAGTGTGAAGATATTTATTTATTTTATTTACAAATATTTATGGTTCTAAGTATCACTAACTAAAAGTCTGTATGTCTGTATATCTTACTATAATAGTTAAGTCAGAATAACCACTTTTGTTCGATATGATCAATTGAAACCAGGGTAGAAATAAAATATCCCGGCGGGTACCGGGGCGGGCCATTAGTGTAATAGAAATGAGTATGAGGTTGAAAGGTCTTTGTTTCGCTCTAATATTATGAGTAAAATTCCTTGACTTATGCGTGAGATAAGAGCGTTGCTACGGTACGCCAATGGTCGCGGTTTAGAATCGTGACAATGCCAGTTGATATTTTCAATTCATTATTAATTTAATAATAAAAAAGTACAATAGCGGTTGGTTGGGTGATCGTAATTCTAGTCGAGAGACCCGAGTTCGATCCCCAGGTGGCAGACCCGTGGTACTAATGGGTTTATTCAAAACCTTCGTACAATTCATATCGTTGGATTGGACGTAGAGACGAGGACGGGCTCACGTTATCTCAAAATATCTTTGATGGGAGATGGGTCGAGGTGAATTAATTGTGACTCACTAGACCTCTGTCCACCTCTGTATTAGGAATGGCGTGAAGATATACGAGTAGGTACAAAAAAGTACAGCATGACTTACATGCTTTGAAATCAATTAAAAACACCATAACTTTTTAATTGTTGAAAACTTTTTATTTATACCTTTCGTTTCTTGTTCTTCTAATGAAAAAAAATAATCGTCCGAGCATAGACGCGGGTTTCAGTATTGTGTACGTAACTGTGTGACAGATGAACCGTAACAACGTGATATCCTATTCGATACGTGCTGTCGTGTGAACACATTCTATATTTCTCAATCAAATCTTTGTGATCATAAAAATAAATAAATTATCTTTAGGCCATTCACAAGATTCATGTTATTTTTTAACTATATCTGTATATTTATTTTATGGCTTTGTATCTGTGTTAATGAATAAATCATTCATTCATTTATGCATTCAATATAGGTCTAGACAATTAAGTCCTTTCAACCCACCTTTACCGAAGACCTTTATTGGGACAACGAGACAGGTGGTGTGCCGGTCGCCGTCTTTATATCCAAGCCAACGATATAAATCGTACATAAATACGAGCCCTCCACCTAGGGATCGAATTTGGAGGTCTTTATCGAGTGAAGTCAGGTGGTTGAGCAATCGGAATTCGAATTCCGATTCATTCGGCTATTGTGACTTATCCAAGTTTGGGATTTTAAGGAAAATATCGATATTAACGTCGGTATAGTTGCGTGGAAAGCAAATAAAGAAAGCGTCACACTAAAGGCATTGGATTTTATTTACTTAAGGTCATGGTCTCAGATGGCAAATGGTTGCGAAATCGGGCGAAAACAAACAGAGCAATGTTGTGGAACGCTGCGACGCGAAACGCGTTGCGTACAATGTTACCACACTGCTAGGGTGACTATTATATTTTTAGTCTTGTCACTATTGCTATTTAGTCTTTGTATTTAGAAAAATGGGTACGATGGTTCAAAAAAGTTTACTTTAAAAAATAGACTTTTTATAAATCTATTTTTTTGAAATAAATACATTAAAAATAAACTGTGTTTTTAATGTGTCTTATTATATTTATTTTTCAGGAGTCAAGCTAATACGGCGTAAAAATAGCGATTTGGTCAAATTTGTACTTAAAAAGTGTCAGGTGCAATGGCTGAAAAAGTTTACATTATTTTTATATTCATTTAATTTTTAGATAAACTGCACCGCGTGGTTACGGCGTGATAATATACTACGTAAATTCTTCATAAGTTGTGACTAAGCTATAATACATGAAAATACTATGGGCTATCGAGAGATTAACTGTCTTGAAAAATACCAAACTAAAATTCAACAGACCGGTTACGAGTAGCAGCGTCTAAGGTGACGGGTTTGGTACTGCGATCGCCAATTACCAAACCAAAACCTGACAAACAATCAGGCCATTATGTGTTGTAAGTGTAAGCGTAACTTAGTGTATAAAGCTAAATTAATAAGTTGCTTATTTAGGTATTCAATACTAGGTTATGCCCATAGCTTCACTCGCATTTAATAAAATCAATAAAATCTTCAATCATGATAACAGTGATATTAAAATCATTACAATGTAAATAAATAAAGTGAAATTGTACAATAAATTTTAATAACATGCAATTTCCCCAGATACAACGCTCGGAAGTATAAATTATAAAAATAAAATAAATATAAATATCATTGCGCAATTCTCAATACAGGGGTAGACTGAGGTCTAGTCCAGAAAGTTAAGTCCCTTTATGTCCAAGCCAACGATATAATTCGCATATAAGTTATTGAAAAACCTATTAGTACGAGCCTGCCATTTGGGATCGAACTCGGGCTCTTGAAATTTCGACCACCCAACCACTCGGCTATCGTAACTCTGTAAAGGCATCAAAATAACAGAAAAAAATAACAGAAAATTTCTCAATTTTTACATTGCAATATTTTCAATTAAGAAGTAAAGTCCTAGATCGTATTTACATTTTTGTGGTGAATCTAGTCTGCATCGTAAAAACGCTGGTCGACCGTGACAGCCAGTATTGCACCTTCTTGCAGTTTACTTAAACTGATTTTTCCGTCTCTTACGAAAAGTTAATTAAAACAACTTTTCATATGACTGTACACAGAAAATGTTGAATATGTTTTTAAGCGCTATTCTCAGTTGTAAGCATGAATGCGTTTGATATCTATTTGTTTTACCTCTTGCTTTCTTATATTTTGGATTGAATTTGGCCATAATGAAGGATCGTCAGATCCTTCTTATAGAATATTTTAAAGAATTTTCTTGTAAGATATTTTAAAAAAAATATCTTCACGCCGTTGCAAATACACATTCACTATTTCTGCGGTGTCTCCTGATCTGAGGCTCCGGGTTCGATTCCCGGACGGGTAAATGTAGAAAACCACTTTTTATGCATATTTTCAGATCAGGATGTTTGTGGTACATTCGTTGTTTCTAACTCGGTGCAAATATATAAGAGCTATAGCTACTTACTTTAGATTCAAAGTAATGTATGTAATGTTGTCCCTATGTATGTAAATATATTACACAAAAACGTACTCCAGTATAAAACAAAATTAACTGAAGGAAAAACTTTTCATTTTCGTAACGAAATGACGCAAGTATCTAAAGCAGGGCTTTAACTCTGAGTCTATATTTCTTATCTTTCTTATATTTCCCCATTAAACTTTCCTTATCGAAACTTTGTAGATATTTTCAATTTTTATAACATCATATCTTTTCCAATATACTTTTCCCACATTATGCCGGGGATCATGGTACCTTCGTTGGTTTTTATTCCATGGGATCACATCAATGTATGTGATGTTGTTCCTGACTATGTATTTGTGTATTTTAGTAAAAAAAAAACTGTATTAGAAATGTTGGATTTCGGTAATGCTTTTACCTTCACGCAATTCCTCATATTCATCGCAATTCCCCAATACAGGGGTAGACAGAGGTCTAGTCAGGACAATTAAGTCCCTTCGACTCACGTTCCACCGAAGATATTTTTTGGACAATGTGACAGGCGGTGAGCCCGTCGCCGTCTTTATGTCCAAGCCAACGATATAATTCGTACATAAGTTTTTGAGAAACCCATTGGTACGCCTGCCACCTGGGGATCGAACTCGGGTCTCTCGACTCGAAATTCAGACCACCCAACCATTCGGCTATCGTAACTATGCTGGCAATGCTTTTAATGCTGTTTTTTATATATTACTAAGCTGACGTTATATATCTCTAACAGCAATTGATTGGTTTTGAAGTTACTTGTCTGAGCGACGGTAACGTGTCCGCAATGGGGCGACTTTCTATTATTGATGTGATACTACTTCTGGTGTACCGCAAGGTAGCGTTTTATCGCGTTTCCTTTTAGTTACTTTCGTTAATTCTTTGATTTCAAATATTACTTCTACCTACTGCCTTTATGCAGGTGATCTTGAAACTTATTTCCACATCGTATTATAATGTTTATTTGCATGTATTATAGTGTTTATATATTTATTGTGTAATTTATGTGTATGTTTATAAAAAATCTTTCACGATATCCTTTCAACGTGACTGGTGGTAAGCTTTACGTCGTCTTTACGTCCAACCCTATAATATAAATCGTATATAAGTTTTGAAGAGACTCATGTACGATCATCAAAGTTCGATCCTTCTTATTTTGGATTCGCAGTATAACTTAAAATTGTCATGATATACTACGGCTATCGTGACTATTTCATGTTATAGTAATAAATGCATGTTTAAAAGAATATATATTTTATATTTACTCTTGCGTTGTATTTATATATTGTGTATTGTTTTATGTTTGTATGCATTATCATGCATCTCCTGGATTCGTACTTTACTATTCCGTTCATCCAAAAGACGTCTGGAAGATATTACGGTAGTTATAAAAATCTAAAAATCAAAAATAATAATGTAATATATAACATAATAGAATGACAATTCTATTATTTCTTAGAATATAATATTTTCTTAGTAGTGGATTTTTACAGTAGTAGAGTTTTGTCGACCGTTTCAGTGACGTTTCGACCCACCTTCCTCCGCAGATATTTTTAGGACAATGTGACAGGCGGTGATTACATCGCCGTCTCAATTTTCAAGCCAACGATATGATTCGTACATAAGTTTTTGTAAAAAAACCCTTTGGTACGAGCCTGCCACTCGGGAATCGAACTCGAGTCTCTTGACCTGAAATTCCTACCACCCAATCCGTTTTATTGGTATTAGTTAATCCCAACTTATTCATACGTTTATTTGTTTGTTACGCTTTCACGCCAAAACCAATTTTAATTAATTCTGGTATAAATAGAGTTGGACACTGGAGATTATAGTCTATTTTTAATACGACATGCATACATGCGGGAAAAAGCTAGTTCACTAAAAAATAATAAACCTCGAAGTAATCAACCCTAGATTCAATTGTATCGTAAGTAGCCAAAATAAATTCTATCCTCCCTTGATCTATAACTCTAGCTCGGTCACGTACTTAATCTCTTTCGAGTGTACCGTTCGGATCTTACTGTAAATATTATACGAAATATTATTTCTATCCTCTATTGAATCAATGAGAAATATAAAAGGAAAGAGATATCGATAAAAGATTATCCTTAAGGGTAGGTTAAAGAAAATCTCTTTCATAGAATATCAATTAGTATAGCAAAGTATTTCACATTCGCCGAGTGGTTGGGTGGTTGGAATTTCGAGTAGAGAGACCCGAGTTCGATCCACAGGTGGTAGGCTCGTATCAATGGGTTTTTAAATAAAAAACTTATGAACGAATTATATCGTTGCCTTGGACATAAAGACGGCGACGGGCTCACCACCTGTCACGTTGTCCCGAAAATATTTTTGGTGGAAGGTGGGTCCAAGGGACTTAATTGTCTAGACTAGACCTCTGCCTACCCCTGTATTGGGAAAGGTGTGAAGATATTTGTTTTATTTTATTTAAAGTATTTCACCTTCGAAGCTAAGGGTTGCGGGTTATCTTGGATACTAAGATCGCCATAGGCACACTACCAATGAAACTGTCCCAAATAAGCGTATTTGAAATGTGCGTTGAAATAATTAAATGGCGTGATCATGTGGTAACAACATTATTAGGAAATAAGTAAAAATAAAACAAAATTGTTTCGTGAAAAAACGGTTGTATAATGGTTGAAATCACTTCACTATCACTTCTCGATTATTAAGTGGCAGGCTCGTACCAAAGGGTTTTTCAAAAACTTATGTACGAATTATATCGTTGGCTTGGACATAAAGAAAATGACGGGCTCACCACCTGTCACGTTGTCCCGAAAATATCTTCGGCGGAAAGTGCGACGAAAGGACTTAATTGCCCCTGTATTGCGAATGACGTGAAGATATTTAATTTATTTTGTATTTATTTAGGAGTATGTTAGTCTACGAATAATATATGTATTAACTATGTGGTTATAGTATTAAATAAATCTAGTAGATTATTTAAAATGCCACCTTTTAATCTATCTGAATTAAATTAAAAAAAACATTCATCGTCGAAGTGAATGAACTCGAAATATTATAAACCTATTTCTTTAGGGGGCTTATTAAACCTATTGCTTGGGTGTCATTGTAGAAGCGTGCTCGTCGCGACCCCTGCCAGGCCTTTTCAGGGCTACAATTCTACACAGCTGCGCACCCATGCCAACGAGGGTTAGGGCGTCCCCTCAAGGCGATGCACACCAGTTCGTCCCCGTTGGTGTGAAATGCAGCGAGCAAAGCGGCAATTGGGACCGCCACTCGTCACGCACAGCCCGACACGGCGGAAGGTGGAGGACGGAGTGCAGAGTTGGCACGAGGAATGCTAGAGGAGGCATGAGAGATAAGACGAATGAGTTGATTGAAATAATGAAAGAAAGAGAATAAGATGTCGTGTGTTTGTCGGAGACCAAGCGGAAGGGCAGCGGTACTGAAGAGCTCCCTGGCGGGGCGTTAGCTCTATGGTCGGGAGTCCCGGAGAGCAAGAGCGCCTGCCTGGGAGTGCACCCCCACTCCCAGGCAGGCGCTCTCGCTCTTCTGGCTGCTAACCAGAAGATTTTCTGTGCTTTTGTGGATCTTGAGAAAGCATTTGATAAGGTTGTAAGGAAGAAAATATGGGAACTGTTGCCGGGGTATGGTGTGGATGGTCGATTGCTAAGGGCTGTGCAGTCACTTTACTGTGACTGTAAAGCCTGTGTACGGGTAGGGCATGACGTGTCACCCATGTCTAGCGTCCAAACGGGCGTAAAATAGGGTTGTGTCATGTCTTCCTGGCTGTTCATACTGTATCTCGACAGCTGTTTACAGAAGCTGAAAGATAGCTGTTTGGGTGTGAAATTGGGTGACCTAAAAGTAAATTGTCTGCTATATGCTGATGATGCAGTGCTAATTGCACCATCAGAGGCAGAACTGCAGGCATTAGTCACGTATATGAAAGAAGAATGTGAAATTAATGGTCTCCGTTTGAATGCTAATAAAACTAAGGTTCTGGTATTTGAAAGGGACGAAGAAAGAACGAAGTACGAAATTTGAGTAAATCAGGAATGTCTAGAACAGGTGAATGAAATTGTTTACTTGAAGAGTGCGATTTAGATGTGGACAGGTGTGTCGCTGCGGGGAACAAAGTCAATGGTGCCCTGACTGCGTTAGTCAAAAGGCAAGGCGTTGTGAAAAGTGCACGCCTGACAATACATAACCCAGTGTTGCTACCGACTTTGTTATATGGCATTGAAACCTGGGTATGCCAGAAGAAGCATAAAAGCAGGTTGAATGCAGTGGAGATGCGATCTCTTCGTAAAATGTGCGGCCTTACCATGGCCGACCGAAAGTGAAACGAAGAGATTCGCAATATGGCAGGTTTGAAAGATGACCTTGTCTCAAAAATGGATAAGGGCGTGCTTCGATGCTTTGGGCACGTTGAGCGAATGAGTGAAGACCGAATGGTGAAGAAAATATATAGCGCGAAAGTTAATATTAAAAGTTGTCGAGGTAGACCAAGAATAACTTTCGAAGACCATGTGAGGAAATTGCTCGAAGAGGGGAAGAGTAATCGGATACCTAGACGTGCATGTATGAAGAAGATGATGAATCTGAAAGAAGCAAAAGAGATATGTAGGGATCGAGAGACTTGGCGATCTGTTCTCTCTTGCTACCCCGTCAGGAATTGTGCGTGAAGATAAATAAATAAATAAATAAATATTTCTTTAGATTTTACAATGACTTACAGATCTGGTAGATATCTATGAGGGTGCGACGGATTGTTTCACTATCGGGATGAGATATCGTATTACTAACAAAGTTGATTAAGCATTGATGAGTATCTTTTCAGCCATTATTCACACATATTTTTAGAGAGATATATAAATAAAATAAATATCTTCACACAATTCCCAATACAGGAGTAGACAGATGTCTTCCACCGATGATATTTTCGGGACAACGTGATAGGTAGTGACCCCGTTTCTTATGTCCAAGCCAACGATATGATTCGACCATAAGTTTTTGAAAAACCCATTGGTACGAGCCTGCCACCTGGGGATCGAACTCGTGTCTCTCGACTCGAAATCCTGACCACCCGACCACTCGGCTATCGTGACTTATATATATATAACAGAGCAATAGACGTCGCGCAATATGCTTCTTTCGGGAATACATTAATTTTCGTTCTTCCGCTTCCACCTCGCTATCTGCGAACACTGTGAATGCAATGTTAGAAGAATTGTAAGAATAAATTTTGTTTTTTCATGAAATTATGCAAAGTAATCGAAACGTGAACAAAGTCGCACTCTACAGCTGTAATAATTAAAGCAAATTAAGAAACCCTTAGTTAATGAATTCTGGGGCGAAGGAAACTTTCAAACTATTAAAGCAAACAGTGGCGCCGTTCTACTGAATAAAACATTCAAGAAAGTAGTTCAATAACAATTTAACCGAAATGGAGTTGGGTTTTTAAGGAATTGTTTTTTTTTTTATAGTTGTTCAGGTATTTGTGGTATTACAATACAAGTGCTTAAGCAGCGTACTTTGGGATCATAAAAATGTATATGATGTAGTCCGTCATACTACAACATACACAGCGACACGCTCAACATCTGTCACGTTAATAAAAGTCTTCAGCGAAAGGTGGGTAGAAAGAACCTTATTGTTTTGACCTCTGTCTTCCCCTGAATGAAATGATGCGTCAAGATGTATTTTTAAACGTACTTAAATTTACGTTTAGACATAATAATGTTGTAACTCTACCGCAATAATACGTGGTAAGATAACCGCTGGTTGCTAAAATTAAATAAATCGGCAGCAACTATAGACATTTAATTAACGAATGAATGAATGAATTAATTATTAACACAGACACAAAGGCTTAACTACCAATAAACAGAATTAGTAAAAAAAATCCAACAAAACCCAAATAAAAGCATATGTCGAGTACCAATAACAAATACCGGTGTCGTGCCAAATGAAACGCTAATGTCTCAGCATAATATCGCGATATTAACCGTAACGCTTATTTTCAGCCAGTACCTACATAATTGCGCGACGTATCCCGTATAGAAGTAAAAGGAATCACAATAATATTCAATGATGCTATTCAATGATGCTCAAAGATGCTAAAGCACTTGTGGTATGGGAATCGGAAACAAAGAAGGTACCACAAACACCCAGACCCGAGAAAATGTAGAAAAAGTGGTTTTTCTACATTGACCCGACTGGGAATCGAACCCGAGACCTCCAGGTTGCGACACCTTTAAAACCAGTGTTTACGCCACTCGTCCACGGAGGTCGTCAACGGAGGTGTTCATAATTATCTTTCCAAATACACATATTAATAGTATGATGCGTTTTTGTTATTTTCTCAGGCTTGTAAGTCATGTGGACCCATTTTTCGTTACTAAGTAAATGAGAAATTTAATAACTGTTTACTGAAATAAATCAAAATATGCGTTAATACAAATATATAACTAATAAAGTCACGGTAGCCGAGTGGTTGGGTGATCGGAATTACAGTAATGAGTTTTTCAAAAAAACTTATGTACGAATTATATCGTTGGCTTGGACATAAAGACGGCGACGGGCTCACCACCTGTCACGTTGTCCCGAAAATATCTTCGGTGGAAGGTGGGTCAGAGGGCTTAATTGTCTAAACTAGACCTCTGTCTACCCCTGTATTGGAAATTGCGTGAAGATATTTATTTATTTTATTTGAGAATAATGGATCCAAACCTTTTATTATTTTTAAGTTAACCCTAAACTTACAGTAAGTATAAAAAATTGTTAAATTAGCAAACAATATAGAGCAGTATGAAATACCTACAAACAGAAAAATATATATTAAAAATTTATGCATTCGGTTTATATTTGGTCTCCGTAAATATGACCATGTTTCTCAATTTCAAAATCAGCTTGAGTGGCTCCCAATTCAACTTCGCAGGAATATTCATCTACTTTCACTTTTGTATTCTGTTCTATTCAATCCAACAAATCTCCTTTACCTAAAAGAACGGTTCGAGTACCTCTGTGATTCTAATACCGACCGTTCTCTCCGCTCCGATGATAATCTTTTACTTAGGAATCCTCCTCACAGCACTTCCTTTTACTCCAAATCCAATGGATCATCAGCACTCAGCTTACTCAACACGGCTATTATATTTTAATGAATGCGTTCAACCTGACCGTTGCCTCTGGGTTGTCCTGTCGTGATAGTATAATGCGTTACATTTTCGTCTTTACAGTACTGTCGGAAATCGTTCGAGGTAAATGCAGCATTGCGGTCAGTGATGATTCGTTCTGGCGCACCAAATGTTTGTTGTTGAAGTTTAAGCTTATCAAACGTCTCATCAGTGCTCAAAGTCTTCACTGGATAAATCCATGTAAATTTGGTATATGCGTCTACTACTGTAAGAATGTATGTAGTTCTTGTGAGTCGAAGTCATTGGTCCCAAATGATCAACATGGTATGTTGACAGTGGAACGTCGCCTTTATCGATAGGATGAAGAAGACCTTCTTTCTTGCCATTCTTATGCGATACTAGGATGCACTCAACGCAATTATCTATAAATCTCTTTATCTTCTCTGCTAAATTCTCTATAAAGTATTCTCTTACTATCAATTCTTCTGGTTTAACTATTCCAAAATGTCCTTTTCGTGATTTCTTCTAATTATCTCACATTGCATCTTTTTCGGTACAACAATTAGTTTATTATTATCTTTCCATTTGTATAATATCTCGTTCTGTATAACATAATCTTGGTAACTTTCTTTCTCTAAAATCTTCTTTATCAATCTTATGTGTTCGTCTTCATTTTGTGTTTTCCTAATACGAGCTATAGTTTCCGTGATCATCAAACAGGTTGGATATCTGCTCAAAGCATCTGCGTGTTTCATGCGTGTTCCTGGTCTGTGTTCTATCTTGTAGTCGAATTGCTCTAATTGTAAAGCCCAACGGGCAACTCTGGGAGGTAAGTCCTTCTTTTGCAGGGTCATCGTAAGAGCTGAGCAATCTGTAACTATTTTGAAGTTTATTCCTAGGAGATAAACTCTAAACTTCTTTAATGCTGTGACAATAGCCAGGACTTCGAGGTGATAACTGTGGTATTTTCTTTCAGGTGGTGTAGTCTTCTTACTCATATAATGAATTGGATGAAATTGGTTATCTTTTAGGCTTCTTTGTAGGAGAACTGCTCCATAACCGTCTGCGCTGGCGTCCGTGTGTAACTCGGTCTCTAAATCAGGATTGTATATTCGGAGGATTGGAGAACTGCATAATATTTGTTTTAATTCGGTGAATGACTTCTCACAATTTTCGTTAAAATTAAACTCAGTATCTTTCTTCAATAAATCTGTCATGGGCTTCGCGATAAGTGCATAATCTTTAACGAATTTCCTAAAATAGCCGGTTAATCCTAGAAATGACTGAACCGCTTTAATGTTGTTCGGTTTAGCAAAATTAGCTACAGCTTTTATCTTGTCTGGAGATGGTTGAACTTCGTTATCACAAATAATGTATCCAAGATATTGAATTTTCCCTTTTAAAAAATGACATTTTTTCCAATTAAATTCTAGACTAAATTCTTCAGCTCTTTTAAGTACCTTCTCTAATCTGTTTATTCCTTCTTCTTCTGTCTGTAATGGTCTTATTAGGTTATCTAAGTAAGTTAGTAGGATGCCATTTATAATGAAGTCGCCAAAAATATCGTTAATGTATCTCTGAAAAACGGACGGGGCTGTACATAAGCCAAAAGGCATTTTTTTAAATTCATACTGTCCTTAAGGCGTTACAAATGACGTATACTTCTGACTGAGTTCGTTTACTTTTACATGTAAAAAGCCATTCCTTAAATCAAGAGAGGTGAAGAACTTCGCTTCCTTCAGTTTGTCTGTCTGATCCTCAATTATGGGTAAGGGAAAACGTTCTTTAATTACTTTCTTGTTTAACCTTCTAAAATCTATGCACATTCTTCAAGATCCATCTTTTTTATCGGCTAAAACTATTGGGCTTGCGAAATCAGATTTGCTTGGTTTGATTATGACCTTCTTTAGCCATTCTTCTATCTGATCATTTACAGCAGACATTTCTATAGGTGACAAACGGCGTGGGTTTTGATAAACGGGATTTTCATCAGTTAGTATTATCTTTAATTCAACATTGCTATCTTTCTTCTTTTCATCTGACTTGTATTCTTCACACATCTTTCGAAACCTACTAGTAAATTTAGAATCTTCTATATCATACTCATGTTGTTCTCTTTCTTCCATCAAAAGTGTTAAATGGATAATATTTTCCATGAAGATATCATCGGGAGTAAAGCAGACTTCAAAATCCTTAAGGATGGGGCTCCCGATGATCATCGTGACAGGTATCTCATTATCCTTGGCAATATGAAATTTGACATCTGTAAAAGTGTCATCAATCTGTACACTCGCCGTAAATGTTCCTGGTGTAAACTTTATTTTCAGCTATACCGGTTATGCATGTTGATTCAGTCTTATAATCTTCAATTTCTTCTTTAATCTTCTTAAATTCCGATTCTATCATTAATTTCACATCGCTTCCAGTATCAATTAGAGTTATAATGTCTTGTCCGTATAGAAGTAAAAGGAATCACAATAATATTCAATGATGCTATTCAATGATGCTCAAAGATGCTAAAGCACTTGAGGTATGGGAATCGGAAACAAAGAAGGTACCACAAACACCCAGACCCGAGAAAATGTAGAAAAGTGGTTTTTCTACATTGACCCGACTGGGAATCGAACCCGAGACCTCCAGGTTGCGACACCTTTAAAACCAGTGTTTACGCCACTCGTCCACGGAGGTCGTCAACGGAGGTGTTCATAATTATCTTTCCAAATACACATATTAATAGTATGATGCGTTTTTTGTTATTTTCTCAGGCTTGTAAGTCATGTGGACCCATTTTTCGTTACTAAGTAAATGAGAAATTTAATAACTGTTTACTGAAATAAATCAAAATATGCGTTAATACAGATATATAACTAATAAAGTCACGGTAGCCGAGTGGTTGGGTGATCGGAATTACAGTAATGAGTTTTTCAAAAAAACTTATGTACGAATTATATCGTTGGCTTGGACATAAAGACGGCGACGGGCTCACCACCTGTCACGTTGTCCCGAAAATATCTTCGGTGGAAGGTGGGTCAGAGGGCTTAATTGTCTAAACTAGACCTCTGTCTACCCCTGTATTGGAAATTGCGTGAAGATATTTATTTATTTTATTTGAGAATAATGGATCCAAACCTTTTATTATTTTTAAGTTAACCCTAAACTTACAGTAAGTATAAAAAATTGTTAAATTAGCAAACAATATAGAGCAGTATGAAATACCTACAAACAGAAAAATATATATTAAAAAATTTATGCATTCGGTTTATATTTGGTCTCCGTAAATATGACCATGTTTCTCAATTTCAAAATCAGCTTGAGTGGCTCCCAATTCAACTTCGCAGGAATATTCATCTACTTTCACTTTTGTATTCTGTTCTATTCAATCCAACAAATCTCCTTTACCTAAAAGAACGGTTCGAGTACCTCTGTGATTCTAATACCGACCGTTCTCTCCGCTCCGATGATAATCTTTTACTTAGGAATCCTCCTCACAGCACTTCCTTTTACTCCAAATCCAATGGATCATCAGCACTCAGCTTACTCAACACGGCTATTATATTTTAATGAATGCGTTCAACCTGACCGTTGCCTCTGGGTTGTACTGTCGTGATAGTATAATGCGTTACATTTTCGTCTTTACAGTACTGTCGGAAATCGTTCGAGGTAAATGCAGCATTGCGGTCAGTGATGATTCGTTCTGGCGCACCAAATGTTTGTTGTTGAAGTTTAAGCTTATCTAACGTCTCATCAGTGCTCAAAGTCTTCACTGGATAAATCCATGTAAATTTGGTATATGCGTCTACTACTGTAAGAATGTATGTAGTTCTTGTGAGTCGAAGTCATTGGTCCCAAATGATCAACATGGTATGTTGACAGTGGAACGTCGCCTTTATCGATAGGATGAAGAAGACCTTCTTTCTTGCCATTCTTATGCGATACTAGGATGCACTCAACGCAATTATCTATAAATCTCTTTATCTTCTCTGCTAAATTCTCTATAAAGTATTCTCTTACTATCAATTCTTCTGGTTTAACTATTCCAAAATGTCCTTTTTCGTGATTTCTTCTAATTATCTCACATTGCATCTTTTTCGGTACAACAATTAGTTTATTATTATCTTTCCATTTGTATAATATCTCGTTCTGTATAACATAATCTTGGTAACTTTCTTTCTCTAAAATCTTCTTTATCAATCTTATGTGTTCGTCTTCATTTTGTGTTTTCCTAATACGAGCTATAGTTTCCGTGATCATCAAACAGGTTGGATATCTGCTCAAAGCATCTGCGTGTTTCATGCGTGTTCCTGGTCTGTGTTCTATCTTGTAGTCGAATTGCTCTAATTGTAAAGCCCAACGGGCAACTCTGGGAGGTAAGTCCTTCTTTTGCAGGGTCATCGTAAGAGCTGAGCAATCTGTAACTATTTTGAAGTTTATTCCTAGGAGATAAACTCTAAACTTCTTTAATGCTGTGACAATAGCCAGGACTTCGAGGTGATAACTGTGGTATTTTCTTTCAGGTGGTGTAGTCTTCTTACTCATATAATGAATTGGATGAAATTGGTTATCTTTTAGGCTTCTTTGTAGGAGAACTGCTCCATAACCGTCTGCGCTGGCGTCCGTGTGTAACTCGGTCTCTAAATCAGGATTGTATATTCGGAGGATTGGAGAACTGCATAATATTTGTTTTAATTCGGTGAATGACTTCTCACAATTTTCGTTAAAATTAAACTCAGTATCTTTCTTCAATAAATCTGTCATGGGCTTCGCGATAAGTGCATAATCTTTAACGAATTTCCTAAAATAGCCGGTTAATCCTAGAAATGACTGAACCGCTTTAATGTTGTTCGGTTTAGCAAAATTAGCTACAGCTTTTATCTTGTCTAGAGATGGTTGAACTTCGTTATCACAAATAATGTATCCAAGATATTGAATTTTCCCTTTTAAAAAATGACATTTTTTCCAATTAAATTCTAGACTAAATTCTTCAGCTCTTTTAAGTACCTTCTCTAATCTGTTTATTCCTTCTTCTTCTGTCTGTAATGGTATTATTAGGTTATCTAAGTAAGTTAGTAGGATGCCATTTATAATGAAGTCGCCAAAAATATCGTTAATGTATCTCTGAAAAACGGACGGGGCTGTACATAAGCCAAAAGGCATTTTTTTAAATTCATACTGTCCTTAAGGCGTTACAAATGACGTATACTTCTGACTGAGTTCGTTTACTTTTACATGTAAAAAGCCATTCCTTAAATCAAGAGAGGTGAAGAACTTCGCTTCCTTCAGTTTGTCTGTCTGATCCTCAATTATGGGTAAGGGAAAACGTTCTTTAATTACTTTCTTGTTTAACCTTCTAAAATCTATGCACATTCTTCAAGATCCATCTTTTTTATCGGCTAAAACTATTGGGCTTGCGAAATCAGATTTGCTTGGTTTGATTATGACCTTCTTTAGCCATTCTTCTATCTGATCATTTACAGCAGACATTTCTATAGGTGACAAACGGCGTGGGTTTTGATAAACGGGATTTTCATCAGTTAGTATTATCTTTAATTCAACATTGCTATCTTTCTTCTTTTCATCTGACTTGTATTCTTCACACATCTTTCGAAACCTACTAGTAAATTTAGAATCTTCTATATCATACTCATGTTGTTCTCTTTCTTCCATCAAAAGTGTTAAATGGATAATATTTTCCATGAAGATATCATCGGGAGTAAAGCAGACTTCAAAATCCTTAAGGATGGGGCTCCCGATGATCATCGTGACAGGTATCTCATTATCCTTGGCAATATGAAATTTGACATCTGTAAAAGTGTCATCAATCTGTACACTCGCCGTAAATGTTCCCTGGGTGTAAACTTTATTTTCAGCTATACCGGTTATGCATGTTGATTCAGTCTTATAATCTTCAATTTCTTCTTTAATCTTCTTAAATTCCGATTCTATCATTAATTTCACATCGCTTCCAGTATCAATTAGAGTTATAATGTCTTGTCCATTAATCTTTATCTTTTTGTAAGGAACTTTATCTACTTCTTTCTTAGTTTGAATGTTTAATGTAGTCTTAGATTTTTTACATTCCGTGGATTTATGGCCAAATTCGTTACACTTAAAACATTTAATGCCTTTGGAACAGTTGGGTGCTTGATGATCTGTGTCTCCGCAGTTGAAGCATCTCTTTATTGTTATGTTACTTATTTTGCGATTTGGATGACTTCCAGACGAGTGACCGGACTGGGTAGGCCTCGCTGACATCTTTCTTCTAAATTCACTATACGTGTCAAGCTTCTTTCGAAAATCTTTCAGGTCTGAAGCGCCATACAGGATAATTTTGTTTGTCTCCAAATCACAAATACCATCAATAACATATTCCATCAATGCAGCGTCTTCTACTTTGCCGTGTAAAGCCATTTCCTTCATAGTGAGAAAATATTGTTGGTAAGTTTCATCGTTATTCATTTTACGTGAGGTAAGCTTTTTGTGAATAATCGCGCTATTTATCTTGGGGCCAAATTCTTCTTTTAGTGCCTTCTTTAAAGTAGCGTAATCCTTAACTCTTCCAAATGACCTTAGAAACAGTTTGGCAGTTCCATCCAGTAGTCTCTTTGCGTAGATCAGCTTCTCGACTTTGGACCAATTCATGATTTGCGCAGTATCTTAAAATTCATCGAAGAAAGTCTCAATCGGGTATGAGTCATCGCCAGTGAACAAAGTCATAGACTTCTCTAAATCCTTAAAGGATATTTGTACTTCAGGTTCAAATTCATCGTCATCGTCAATTTTCTTTTCATCTTTCTTTGGCGGCATCGTGGAAGTAGTACAGTTATTATTCTATGAAATTTTCGAATTTCGTCTTCTCGTCGTAGTGCAGTATGTTGCTTTAGACCGATCCATTTACCTTCAATTTTCAGCCTTCGGAAAATGTTGGTTGAAAAAACTACCACTTTAGTACAATTTTTCTACGGTGGCAACATTTTTAAAAAATCTACCATTTAGTTGATTCTTTTCTACGGTGGCAACATTCTTCAATGTCGATAAAAAAGACGTCGAGTCTGATCGGTCGAGTCTGATCGATCGGTTCGGTTCGGTCGGTAAAACAGCTCTTAATGGCGGATCTTCGGCATTTTCCGTAATATGAATTAGCAGTAAAAAGGTCTTTAGTCTTCTATTTACCTGAGATTTTTTGTATATCCCGGACGAGCCCCCATAAAGTTGTAGCGATAATGCATAAACCAGGCAAAACTCAGCGGATTTCCACAAAAACAACTTTTAATCTTCACAACAAATCTTTTCGTTAATCATTCCATCTGACAACTCCTAATGACAACTTCTTTTTTCATTACTTGGCATTGACATTCAAGGATCGTTTACAGAGACAGCAAAAATTAAAAGTCTATAAAATATTAAATATATATATATATATATATATATATATATATATATATATATATATATATATATATATATATATATATATATATATATATATATATATATATATATATATATATATATATATATATATATATATATATATATATATATATATATATATATATATATATATATATATATATATATATATATATATATATATATATATATATATATATATATATATATATATATATATATATATATATATATATGTATATATATGTGTGTGTGTGTGTGTGTGTGTGTGTGTGTGTGTGTGTGTGTTGCGAAACAATCAATTTGCGCTATAAGGGTCTCCACGCGGGCGAAGCTGAAGCAGCAATAGCACGTTATTTAAGTAGTATGATAAAAACATTTTTGTGTTGAAGTGCCCTATGACACTCTACCGTGTGGTAACGGCGTAATAATATAGCCACTCCCTTTCTTCCCGTGGATGTCGTAAGAGGCGACTAAGGGAAACAGCCTTGAATAATGTTATAGCAACCGACAAATAGCGGCATAACCATCTCTAAAAAATATCGGACCAATATAATCCAACCGAAGATGGGCATCAGCGTCTGAGGTGCGAGTGGTCTAGTACTGCGATCGCCAATCCTCTTGCCAAGCGTGGCAATTATGGCAAATCCTCCCTATGGGAGAGGCCTATGTCCTGCAATGTATATGTATATTATGTATTCCCAATACTGGAGTAGAATAGAATAGAATAGATGAGCTTGTCGCCATTTTTATGTCCAAGCTATATGAATCGGGCATATATATTAAAGAAACGTTTAGAACGACACGGTACAATACTAGGTGATCGAACTCGAGTCTCTTCACTCGAATTCCGATCATATAAACACTCGGCTATCATATTACAGGTTGTGAGCTGCTTCTTCGCCTAGGAGTCGTTTGGGCAAGCATAACGCAGTATATACCAAATAACGACTGTTCTGTTACAGTGTTAAAGATATTTTGTATATTTCTTCTCTGATTGCAAAGCTAATGTAATTATACATTCAAGAAGCGAAAGAGGTATACACGGATCGTGACACACTCTTGGCGGTACGTTCTCTCAGGCTACCCCGTCAGGGACTATGCACAAAGATATACAATAATAAAATAAGACGCGAAATAGAGTCTAACGATTTTTAAAAGAAAAGCCAATAAGAAGACAACTATCTCTTAATAATGCACCGATTTTAGAAATAACAGATGACACAAATAGAGGTGAGCATGTTACTTAATGAAGTTATATTTCATCAAACACGATCGTGTAAGCTTCACATAATTGCACGTGCTTCATTGCGTGTGTCTTTGTAATTAATTACACTATAAATCTCAAAGCAACCACTCTCTGGTTGTTTCATCTAACGACGATCAAAGGCGATAGTTTAATTGATAATCTGTCGATGAATGTAACTTACGCCTTACCCCCTTTATCTACCCCGGGATAATGTAGAAAAACGAATTTTTCTGCATTGTCTCGAGTCCCAGAGTTTGTTGAACCTTCATTCATAACACAAGTGTTACGGAATCAGAAACAAGACAAAGGGATCTGAATGATGGGAAATGCCTGTGTTACCGCAATGAGCAATAAATGGATGAATTTATTAAATAACAAAAAAAATGTTCGCTTCAACGGTGGTCGAAGCCCCATAATACAGCCTCTAATGGACTTATTTAAAAACTTTTATATTTAATCACGTTACTTTTCACGTAAAATACTGTGAAGAGAAAATTTTGCGCTTCTATTACAGTCGCGGAAAGCCCAGTGGGCCAATTTTGATTTAAATATTCACATCTGTCAGTACAAAGAAAAGTCATAGGCTTATTCACTCTTCTTGTATTGTTTAAAAGCTCCAAACATACAATATAAGCATAGTACTATAAGCTTATTACCAATAAAGTTATTATTATTATTATTGTCAGAAGTCACGATAGCCGAGTTGTTGGGTGGTCGGAATTTCGAGTCGAGAGACCCGAGTTCGATCCCCAGGTGGCAGTACCAATGAGTTTTTCAAAAAACTTATGTACGAATTTCATCGTTGGCTTAGACATAAAGACGGCGACAGGCTCACCACCTGTCACGTTGTCCCGAAAATATCTTCGGTGGAAGGTGGGTCAAAGGGACTTAATTGTATAGACTTGACCTCTGTCTACCCCTGTATTGGGAATTGCGTGAAGATATATATATATATATATATATATATATATATATATATATATATATATATATATATATATATATATATATATATATATATATATATATATATATATATATATATATATATTGTCAGAAATCTATATCTATACATATTATATAAATAGATTTCTGCAAGAAGAAGAATAAAATGAAGGGTCTGTTTGTAATTCCAAATTAACAGCTTTACGCGTAAGTATAGTATTCAGTAAAAAATAAATTTTTGGAATGTTTATCGTTGTGTTAGTCAGTTTGTTTCGGTTAATCTCTTAAACGGCTGGACTGCTTTTAACGGGTCTTCGCTAGAAAATAGCTGATGTTACAAGGAGTAACTTAGGCCACTTTTATTTTAGAAAATTATAAGGGTTCCACGTTACTTTTTAAACCACGGGAAAAGTCACGGTGTGCTAGTAAGCTAGTAGTGATTATATTTCGCTGGTACAATTTACTAATTCATATTCCCTTTAATATAGTCCAGATAAGTGACTGGTTGGGTGATCCGAATTCGAATAAAGAGACCCGAGTTCGATCCCCAGGTGTTAGGCTCGTATCAATGGTTTTTTACAAAAATGTATGTATGATTTATATTGTTGGCTTGGACATAAAACCGGCGAAGGGCACACAACCTTTGACGTTGCGCCAAAAAAAGTCTTCGGTGGAAAGTGGTTTGAAAAGACTAAAAATTGTTTAGAACTCTGTCTATCCCTGTATTGGGAATGGCGTGAAGATGTTAATTTATTTTATTTTATGTTCACACAGTTGCCAGGGTAGGTAATGACGCATTTAATGGTGAAGATAAAAATATTTTAACTGAGAATACAGGCCTAAAATTAAGGTATTTTATTGTTCTGCATTCGTCAGTGATGTAACCGACCTTCCTATTCTTTCTCCATCTCCTTCTAATCTTCTGCCTCTTCCTAGTTCCTTTTTAATGGTAATCAATGCACCTGCAGCCCCGATAGTCTTGCGGATGATTGTTGAATGTTATTTTCTAGCCGGTAAAATATTGATCGTTTGGCTCATTCTTATAAAATAAAAATTACACAAATATAAACATTAATTTTCATCACAGTAGAGATGCGATCTCTTCGTAAAATGTGCGGCGTTACCTTGGCTGACCGAAAACGAAACGAAGATATTGGCAAAATGGAAGTTTTGAAAGATGACGTATGACTAAATTTGATAAGGGCGTGCTTCGATGGTTTGGAAACGTTGAGTGAATGTGTGGAGACCGAATGGCGAAGAAAAATATATAGTGCGAAAGTTAATATTAAAAGGGGTCGAGGAAGGTCAAAACTAACTTTCGAAGACCACGTGCGTGAATATAAATAATTAATAAATTTTCATCACACCCCTTTTGATACCAGTAGGTTTCGATCGTGCAATCTACAACTTCGAAGGCTGCGTCACTATAAACTAAACTGTGGAATCGGTCATTAACTTAATTTGAAGAAAAAAATGCATTTTTTTTTTATTTTGGAAATTTTAAAATGTGTAATGAATATATTTAAAAAATTACTAAAAACAATTGTTCACTATAAAATTAAAGTACAATTAACCTCGCTTCAAATATTCAAAGTATTTATCAAGACCAATTCAAAACCTTTCTAAATAATAACAGAAAATTCATTCCAAGAAATTGTGCTTTCTGCTCCACCTGTCAAATTTATTATTTGTCTGTATAAATGTCATGAAAGGCTATATAAATTGGCTTTGGTATACCTAAGGAATAACTTTATGCGTTTATTTTCCAAAATAAAACAAACATGTCCTTCTCCGAAACTCGAATAACAAACATCAATAAATACTGAACCAAAATTAACAGTCCTCTGACCATCTGTTTTTAATCATGATATTATTATTGGTTGGTCTCAAGCTACTTGCCAATAGCTACGAGTACAAATTAATACTTTTCTCGAAAATAGTAATGTGTAGCTACATAAAAAGTGCAATAGTTTCTATCGTCAACTCATATCAATATCTCTGTATCAATTCTCATAGACGTAAATAACTTGAATTCATCACAAAAGTGGTCAAATAAGGCTTATAGAATGTAAGAAATTTCCAAGAGAAAACAAATAAAATAAAATCAAACTAAATCATTTATTCATCGACATAAGAATGTTCATTTGTTTATCGGTAGTCACTTTTTTATCTCCCACCGTTTCGTAACGAGGTTCCTCTAACGGAGAAGAAACAGGCGAAAAAACTCCGTAGGAATAAACAAATAAATATCTTCACGCAATTTCCAGTACAGGGGTAGACAGAGGTCTAGTCTAGACAATTAAATCCCTTCGACCCATTTTCCACCGAAGATATTTTCGGGACACCGTGACAGGTGGTCAGCCCGTCACCGTCTTTATGTCCAAGCCAACGATATAATTCGTACATAAGTTTTTGAAAAACTCATTGGCTCGAGCCTGCCACCTGGGGATCGACTCGGTTCTCTTAACTCAAAATTCCGACTACCCCATCTACTATACAATATATCTGACTATCGTGACTTTTAGAAACTCCAACTAAATTGTCTACATACCCGTCTATACAATTAAGTTCTTCCAACGTGAAGATATTTCTTTTATTGTGAAATCTGTTTCCCTGTCTGAATATTATGTGATTGAGTGGAAACTTTTAATTAGCTTCCGGTGCTTATCATAGTCAATTTTACTTGCTAAAACTAGCTGTAAATTTTCTTAAAACAAAAAAAATATCAAAAACTGCAGAAATAATTTAACCAAACGCAAAAGCTTCATGGAATGATAAAAATACTCAGGTATTACAATAGTATTATTTAGGGATCTAAGTAATGTTATTAAAGCCGTGTTCCGTGTTACGTTAGGCAGAATTGGAAATAAACTGATATTGTCAAGCACGGAGCCGGTTAAGATGAGCTTCAACCCAAACATAATTCACGTCATAAGCGCTCATTCGATTCTTGGGGTCATACGCTTTTAGAATGTCCCGAAAATATCTTCGGCGGGAGATGGGTCAAAGGGACTTAATTGTCTAGACTTGACCTCTGTCTTCCCCTGTATTGGGAATTGCGTGAAGATATATGTACGAAGTATATCGTTGGCATGGACATAAAGACGGCGACGGGCTCACCACCTGTCACGTTGTCCCGAGAATATCTTCGGTGGAAAGTGGGTCAAAGGGACTTAATTGTCTAGAGTAGACCTCTGTCTACGCCTGTATTTCAAATTGCGTGAAGATATTTTTTTATTGATTTTTAATATACTGAATACTATTTTAACTATGCAGTACTATGCTACCAATTCTGGATGTTATTCAATTTTATTATTTTTTTTAAATGTTATGCTAGTATATATTCATTTATATAATTCATTCGCATTACTCAGGGAGTGACTCAGTGCGTGACCACATATAGTTTTAATCGAGTACTTATTTAGTATTAAAACTAATAAACTGGCTACGCGGTGTCAAAGTTTAATGAGAAATGTCATTTGATAGTTGTCATCTATCAAAAAGTTTAAGCTGAAGCTTAAAGAAAGCTTGTTACTTTGCTCGCTTCTTTTAGAATGTCGTTTTAAGAACTATGTATATTAATTAGATGTATCTTAAGGGTAAATTTTTGGATAGTTGGTTATCGTTAGTCAATGGCCGAATAATTAAAAATTGGCACATTTTGTTAGTTAAATAACTTTGAATGTGTAAAAAATAAATTAAACTTCAAATGCCAGTAGTTTGTTTCAGTAAATTTAATACGAATTTAAGATAAAAAAAATCCTTGAGAAATTAATTATTAGACGCATACAAGTAGGTCACCTAGTTAACATTTCAGCAAAAGTAAATAGTGCAGGGTCTGTATTACCTCTAAACATACTCGTACTTCATGCCTCTAATTACATTTTTTCTTTTGAGCCGAGTTCGTGTGGTGTCACATAAAAAAACTGTATTTGATAAAATCTGTATTAAACATCCTCCACATATCAACACGTCAAGGCTTCTAGCCGCCGGAAGTCGTGTAACAGGAAGCCTGCTTATCTCACGCTGGCTTCTCCCTCTGAAAAATGTATGGTGTAAATATTTTAAAGTCGCGATTATTTTTTATTTGTTTACCTATTTGACAGCAGTAGTTACAGTTTTGGGCCGGCAACGTATCTGCTATGCCTCTGGTACGCAACGCATCTGCTATGCCTTTGTAGGCGTTCATGGGCGGCGGTAATCACTTACCATCACGTGAGCCACCTGCTCGTTTGCCTTCATTTACTATAAAAAAAATAAGTTTCATGTAGCGTGATTCGAACCTGCAACCTTCGAACATGGGGTAACTACCAACTCATCGTCATTAATGAATAATAAATAAATAGAAGAAGAAGAAGAGAAGAATATCTTCATGCAATTCCCAATACACGGGTAGACAGAGGTCTAGTCTAGATAATTAAGTCCCTTTGACCAAAGTTACTTTCGGGACAACGTGACAGGTGGTGAGCTCGTCGCTGTCTGAATGTCCAAGCCAACGAAATAATTCGTACATAAGTTTTTGAAAAACCCATTGGTACGAGCGTGCCACCTGGGAATAATACATCAATTTCTTCATAAATTTCTAAATATGTATAGAACTTGTAATATTTTTAAAATTTGTCATACATTTTAAAAATATAACACCATATGTTTTTAAGTCTTTTCACTTGCTACGATCCTTAAACACTTGTTTCGTTTCGTCCACTTTCATTATTCCCTTCAGAGACTACCCAGAAGAGACTACCCTAAATCGAAGAGAATGTACTCTTCGATTTAGGATAGTCTTGACCTGGCCTTTTTTCAGGACGTCCCTGATTTAGTCTCGAAACATCCGCGTAGGTTTTCCTCTTCCTACACTTCCATTCACACTCGCTTTATACACTTTTTTCGTCAATCGTTCTTTATTCATTCTCTGAACATGGCCAAACAGTCTTAGCATACCTTTCTCAATATTAGTCACTACATCTTCTTTTAGACTACAACGTTAGTCTATGCTTATATATATTTAAAAAGGTCTTAAATAGTTATTTAATCTTATTATTTTTTATGACGTGTTTTCCTATGAAATAATAGAACAAAAATAAATGTTAGCTGTAGTCGTAGTAATAAGATATAATTGTAAAAATTACGAACAATATTGGTTCTCTTTAATTAAGATTTTGTCAATCAAAACTTTCATTAATTGTACCACACACCAAACACTGTTGCGACGACATGTACTTATTACGAACTTCAACAGTAAATTTGTAACGAAATTATAAAGTCACGAAAGAAACTGACATAACATGAAGAGGAAAATTTACACCACCTGCTCGTAAAAAAAGGGGCATGACAAATATATATATATATATATATATATATATATATATATACGGGTATACAGTACGATGAAATTCGTACATAAGTTTTGAAAACTCATTGGTACTGCCACCCGGGGATCGAACTCGGGTATCTCGACTCGAAATTCCGACCACCCAACAACTCGGCTGTCGTAACTATGATATATTTTTGACTCCAGCAAAATTGAAAATATTATTTTGCTAATAAAGTAATAATGGAAGGCATAGTTAACCTTTTATAGTCTTTACTAATTAACTTTAGCGATCTTTATATATGAATGATAGTTGGTAAATTAAATGTCATATTTATTTTGATATTTTTAATTTATTTTTACTACTACTACTACTACTTTTGAAATGAATGTTCATGGCAGTAGTGGCATACTTTGAATTGTCAGATTTCTTAGAAATGTCGCATTAGAAGTATGTTATAAATTTATAAAGTAAATAAGTTTGTTTAAAAATATCAAGTCAATCCATGGTATATACTTTTAATACTTTCAAGTTTTGTAGAAAAGCAGAAAAGAGTTGAATAATTTCATTAACATAGAAATTTCTATCAGCGTTTGAGTTATTAAAAATTAAAAACTTACTTATTGTTTTATCTTGTTTCCATTGCGTATCTCGGTACTAAACATCTTAAACTATTTTCACATATGATTTTCCTGAGTACCGAAAGTGATTACTTCACGCAATGTCTCATACTGGGATAGGAAATGGTTTTTACAATGAAGTCCTTTCGACCCTCTATTTACCAAAACTTGTTTAGGGCAATGAGATGTCCGTCTTAGTGATCTAGCTAAAAATATCTTCACGCCATTTCCTATACAGGGGTAGACAGAGGTCTAGTCTAGAGAACTACGTCCTTTCAACCCGCCTTCCACCGACGGCAATTTTCGGGACAACGTGACAAGTGGTGAGCCCATCGCCGTCTTAATGTCCTTGCCAAAGATATAATTCGCGCATAAAGTTTTTGAAAAAACCCACTGGTACGAGCCGGCTACCGGGGATCGAACTCGGGTCTCTCGACTCGACATTCCGACCACCTAACATTCGCTTATCGCGACTTCTAGCTAACACTCCAGTTCTGATCTAGCTAACGGTACAGCATAAAAATATACATATTTATTTAAATAGATGTGAATTGTATTTCTTCTTATAAATATGAATATTTCTTTGCATTCGAGTCGAAACATTTGTATTCATCACATAAATATTTGCCCCTAGCGTCAATCGAACCTGAAACGCTTAATTTCGAAGTCAGCTTACTACGATCTCTGCTATCGGATCGAGAATGAATACTAAGAAGGAATTTAGAAATTCCTTTCGTAAGTGGTGAGTGAACCGAACATATTTAAAATGTAATTCACATTTAGAAACTGAGAGATCTCTGGATAACTCAGTATTCTAATTCAAAAAATAAAACACTATGTTGTTTATTAACAAGCATTGAGCGACTGAGGAGTTAAGACGCGCGGTGGCGCCTACCTTCATTATACATATTAATTCGTACCTGTATCTAACAATTCTACCTATATCTTATATAAAATCTTACTAGAAGTCACGAAAGCCAATTCAAGAAGCAGTCAGAATTTCGAGTCAAGAAACCCGAGTTCGATCCCCAGGTGGCAGACTCGTACCAATAGGTTTGTCAAAAACTTTTGTACAAATTATATAGTTGGTTTGGACATAAAGACGGCAAAGCGCTCACCACCTGTCTCGTTGTCCCGAAAATATTTTAGGTGGAAAGTGAGTCTAAGGAGCTTAATTGTCTAGACTAGACCTCTGTCTACTCGTATATTGGGAATTGCGTGAAGATATTTATTTATTTATTACACAGAAACAAACAATCAATTTTAGATAGATGTAAATTTCATGATAGTACTCAACAAATGAGAAATTCAAATGGACCCTCAATACTATCTCAAGCATTATAATGCAATATGCTTAAAACGCAAGTCAGGTTCGAAAAGAATTCCAATATCATTCTTATTCAGAGAGTGAGAAATAGTGGAAATAATGGTTAGTCTCCAATTTCCACGATACTTTTATTCAGTATAAATATAGCAGATATATTTTCATAAAATTTCGAACCGTTGAAGAGTCAAATACTCCTAGTACGTGGACCTTGAAAGAAAAAGTTGCAGGTTTAATTGCACACACATTTCACATGTATATAATGTGAAATGTGTGTGCAATTAAACCTGCAAAGTACGAAAGATCATACTTATATTTAAAATAAATAAATAAATATCTTCACGCAATTCCCAATACAGAGGTAGACAGAGGTCTAGTCTAGACACTTAAGTCCCTTCGACCCACCTTCCACCGAAGATATTTTCGGGACAATGTGACAGGTGGTGAGCACGTCCCCATCTTTATGTCCAAGACAACGATATAATTAATAAACGATATAATTAAAAAAGTCACGATAGCCGAGTGGCTGGGTCGTCGGAATTTCGGGTAATGTGACCCGAGTTCGATCCCCAGGTGGCAAGCTCGTACCAATGGGTTTTTCCAAAACTTATGAAATCACAGGCTTTGACGTATTTCTATCTTTGACGTAATTCTATCTTAGTCTTCAGGGATGAAAACGCATCAGATACTTTTTTTGGAGATGGCTTTCAGGAGCTAGGAGCTGCAGAAGCCACTTGCCATCAGGTGAACCCTAGTCTCATTAAAAATATCATCCTTGGTGAGGTAGCCAGAAGAAGCCGTCTAATGAGCCTAGCATACCAAGATTCATCAGTTTTAGCGAATAATTTGATCTGAGCAAGCTGCCCTTTAGTTACAGCGTAAGAGTATACCATCTTCTATCTTTCTTGATTAAAGAGAGAAAAGAGTCCCATAAGGAAAAAGCCTTGAAGAAGCTATTGTCAACAGATAGATTGCATACCGACAAAGACCGGTGACGGGCAGCAGCATCTTAGTTGCGACGTGTCTAATACTGTGATTTTCAATCCGCTGGCCAAGCGGGGCCATTATGTCCAACCCTTCCGTACGTTATATATTCCACATATTCGGGCGGCATATGTTCCATCTGAAAATCCATTTAAGTCGTTATGGTGGTTAACGTCAACAGATCCAAATTTTTCTACTAGAGTCACGTCTGTATGCAATTTATCCAAATGGTTTTCATACGTTACTGGTTACACATTATCAGCTTTTGTTGTTGCATGAATGAGCCGGCTCGACCCGGTAAGTACCACGACCTCACAGAATACCGGCGTGAAGTATTAGTGCAACAAACTTCTGCGATTCGTTTGGTGAGTGCAGGTAACCGGAGGCCCACACACCCCCCTCCCTCAATTCTGGGGTGGGGGGCACTCTAAGGCTGGCAACGCATCTGCTATACCTCTGGTATTGCGTATGGTCATGGACGGCGGTAATCACTTACCATCACGTGAGCCACCTGCTCGTTTGCCTCCCTTTTCTATAAAAAAAGACTACCTATGAAGTAGGATGAAGAGGCTTCTGTACTACTAAACTGTAACGTTTATGATAACGATGAGAGGAAGACTCTTCATCGTTATCATAAACGTTACAGTTGGTAAGTCAATCATCTTCTTAATGCTCGAGCCCAGGGCACAATAAACTTAGAAAGATATATAATTACATTGATTAATACTCATATACGCTTATAAACATCCATGAGTACAAACCTCCATACTGATCACATAAACCCGAAACCCCTATCTTCTAAAGAAGGGTCACTATAGAGTGTGCTATGGGGCCGGCTATTATTTATCATATTTTGTTACGAAATGCAGAGCATTGTCGGATTCATAATTACCCACATTCCGCAGAAAGCTTTGTTACTCAACAAGTTTATAGTTTTGAAAACAAAGACCAAACAGGGCACTGCATAGCATGGTTGTATTAAAACAGACAGTTTAATTAGAGTCATTATTATTGAACCGTTTCTATTTACTGTTATTTATTTATTTAAATAGCACTGTTATTTATTTAAATAGCACAAATTCATCTTTTTCTTTACAGCCTATCGACAGTACACAGCTGAACATAGGCGTCCCTCAAAGATTTCCACCATAAACGGTGCCGAGCCTGGGTTTATCATCTTCCCACAATTTTGAACAGGTTACTCCACCTCGTGAGGGAGCGTCCTACACTGCGCTTGCCGAAAATATCATAGATTACACTAAAAATACACTAATTACTCAGCTGTATTAAATTAAATTTTACCGATAAAAATTGTACCCTAAAATTATTAAATGTACTTGTTTTAGTTGCGATATACGTGTACGTACGTAGTTATGTACCGGTAAATAGGATTTGGTTAACTTATTAGTTATAAGGGAAGCTAATATTAAAGTTTCGCGAAAGGTTACGACCCAAGAAGGAAAGAGGGGCCCTTTTATACTGTAGGTGTAGTAAGAGACGACTAAATGAATTAAAATAAATAAAACAAATGTCTTCACTCAATTCCCAATACAAAGGGTAGACAGAGGTCTAGTCTAGACTAATAAGTCCCTTCGACTGACCTTCCACCGAAGATATTTTCAGGATAACGTGACGTGTTAGCGGTTAGTACTTCTTCCTGTTCACTCAGCCGCTCATTTTTTCTATTACTGCCGAAGTCTGAATACGTATATACGTAGTGGGCAGATGAATATTGTTTGAAAATTTACAACGAAGATATACAGTATGGATGCAAATGGAAATGCCTGCAAGTAAGCTGCACACGCACTGCGTAGCGGCAAAAGTGGTGCGCCATACTTTTACAGAACATGCACCCGTTCAGCGCGCAAATAGCGCGGAAGCAGCTGGCGGGCACTGTGCGGGCATCGTATTCGTCAGAATACGCACCCCACGGTTTGAGGTGTCTATAGTGCGATCGCCAATATACACAGCGATATATACACAGCGTGCCCATTATGGCTATTTATGCTTCAGAGAGGGGTCTACGCCCTAAAGTGGACTTTTCCAAGCTGTTAATTAGGTGAAAAAAAATTACATACGATATTAACGCTTTTCAAGGATTTGTTTACGATTATATAAGAATATAGATATTAGTTATTATTTTAATACATTCAAAATACTGATTTATAAAAATAAACCTTAAAACGAATACTAGAATTTTTGAGCTTGTATTTTGTGAAGCATTCCAAGCCGACTTTCTTTGTATATAGAGCGTAGTTTATCCCGTATTATCCGCCTCTATTGTTGTAATCCGGAAAAGATTGAGCTATCGCTTTTCAGGATCTGTTCTTATAATATTGAAGATTGAAAATGTTAAAAACAGCTTTTATTGTTATTCTTATATGTTACCTAAATAGCTCTTAGTATTCCACTGCAGGTTATAAGCCTAACAAGGATTTGCCATAATCGGTTAGACTGAAAAAAATATGCGATGGCAGTATCAGACATACATAATTACAGAACTAATTAATAGACATACCATAGACATATCAATTAATATATACATTTATGGAGGCAACATCACCTTTATTCTCTCTCAACTCTGATCCTAAACTAAGCAGCTTAAGCACTTGTTTACGTATTTACTAGTTAAGCTTAAGTATTTTCAATATTGACTCAACCAGGAATCAAACACGGGACATTAGAGCTGGCGAAACTATGAAAACCGGTGTGTACGCATCACGCAACGCATCAGATATGCCTATGGTATTGCGGGTGTTAATGTGCAGCGGTAATCACTTACCATCACGTGAGCCACCTGCTCGTTTGCCTCCCTCTTCTATATAAAAAAAAACTTGAACACAGAGGTCCTCGTATAGTCAAATAAGATATAATGTTTTATTTTATACCATTAGGAAGGCAATCACCACAACTTTCATCTTAATAAAATTCGACCAGATTAGGAAAATCGTTTTTAATGCGACCCTATAGCATAGCCAATGAACGAATCATTAAAGTGAAACAATACTCTATCAATACTCTATACTCGATACCATGTGATAATTTTACACTCGACGTAACACGAAAATGAGATAAATTAATGATATTGTCTACCTTTATCATCGATAAGTTTAATTTTCTGGCAAAATGGTATCGCAATAAACGTGAGCTCGGTCGGAAAATGCGTGCGGTTTCGCGCCAAATTTACTTCCCTTGGTTATTTATGTTCTTTATCGATACAACCATGAACAAATAATTTTTATCGGTCTATATAAAAATTATAGACCGGTTTTACTGTAAAAGTAATTATAATACATAAAAAAGAAAGAATATATTTGTAAACTTGATAGTTCAGTTGGTAGCGACCTTCGACAAATTGCGACTGTAGGCTTAATGGGGCAGCTTAATGTTGTTCACTGCACTATAGAAAGGCACTCGGTATTTATCTGCATGGTAAAATACGTAGATAACGAAGACGGTAAGTATGGATCGGCCACATTGCTCATAGAGGTGAAACCCATAAGGGAAGAAAGGTTCTCAAGTGGCTACTTTGTACAGGTTAATGCGCTTAAGTCGGAGAAGACTTACACAAAATGTGGGGAGTCAATGGACTGTTTTTTGGTGGCAATCTTTAGGGAAATATGGCGTATGCATCTTCACTAATGGACATTTGAAAGGCTGTTAAGTTAGATAAAACAGCTGTAAATATTATCGCGTTCTTACCTTAAAATATGAGATGAATATTTATCATGCCACAATTCGTTTGAAAAATTTCTTGGCCTCTATTAAGTTCCGAAAGAGAAACCGCATTAATTATGTAATATTTCTTTTCAAATTGACTTATTATAAGTCATTGAAGGAATAAATTATTCCTAATGAAACAAAACTCTGCAGAAAGTTCTTTTAGCTTTTGTTTTGTATTGCGATTGGTTACCAGAGTATTTTATGTTTTAATACAAAGCACTCTTATATAATTAACTAATTTCATTCTCATAAATAAATACAAGTCACGATAGCCGAGTGATTGAGTAGTAGGAACTTTGAGTCAAGAGACCCGAGTTCGATCTTTAGATGGCAGGCTCGTCCCATGGTTTTTTTTTCAAAAACTTATCGAAGTTGGGTCGAAGAGACTTAATTGTCTAGACTAGACCTCTGTCTACCCTTGTGTTCGGAATTTCCAAAAGATATTTATTTATTTATAAATATATGACGGTGGTAGTATCAGCCTAATAATATGTCAACCCGATGTTTTCCCGTAGGTGTCGTAAAAGGCGATTAAGGAAAATCCCTCGAAAACGTCAATTGTTACCGACAGCTGGCGGGATAAATATCTAGAAAAATTAGCAGACAAAATGAGTACATATAGTGTGCAGTGTTTTTATATGAAAAATGTTTTATTTCAATGAAACATTTCTAGTTCTTTTCTCTCTTGTTAATTCATATTCGAGGAAGTGATAAGATAATTTAATAATGATGAAAATGTAAACAATACTTACTCTTAAGTAAGGTGATAATATAGAAAACCACTTTTTCTGTATTATCTCGGGCGTTTGTGGTACCTCCGTTGTTTCCAAATCCGTAACGCTTTAGCTTTAGCTACTTCCTTTTGGGTAAGCGAAATGTAGGTGATGTTGTCGCTATGTAAGTATTAATTTATTATTATTATTTATTTATCTTTTTATTCTTATAATTGACTTTTGCAAAATATAGTGCTCATGTAATACTGGGAAGAAGAGACGTGTTATTTGTCTCTTCAATCTTTTTTTTTTTAAATGTCTCCGAAAGATTCGGAAATGTTGTATACATCCCTAAGAATAAAAATTATAAGCTTACATTTTAGTTTTGAAATTTATAGGCTTGAACTATTAGGCAGGCATGACTCTAAAATGGTACCAAAATAATATAAAAAAAAGAATAGACTGTAATGTATTTAATAGCCTGTTAGTTCCACCTCTCAAATTTTCTTTTTTTTTGTGGGAGGTTCACGACCACCACAGTGCACTAATTCAAGATGGTAGATTTCTTCGAATGATTGTAAATTAATTACTATTTCTCAGACGATATTAATTTATTAAAATAACAAATTCCTAAAATCTAAATTATAGATACATGTATTATTTGAATTCTAAGATTCTGCCCACACGGTTCATCGTATCTCGGAATAGGTCGGCTCCGAACTCCTACTAACATAGGTCACAATTTGTAAGGGCAATCGTGTTTCAAAACTCTCACGGAAACAATAATACAGTTCCGTATATTTTTTCAGGACCAAAGTATTAAATATGTTAGTTAATAAAAATGTTGAAAATCTGCACACATATTTATACATGTAGCGGGAATCTGTACCCTTTTGATACATTTCTGGGAGGGCGGTGAGGGATTTAGTATAGTTAGAGTTTATATGGAAAGGAATGGAAAGACACCATTTAACATACAAAAATGTATGTATAATGGTGTCGATTCTGTTCTGCACATGATAAAATGATATTGAACTAATTTAGATTAAGAATTTAGGTACGGAATTTGAGATGGTTATCTCGCCAACTGCCCGTAGCCAATGACATAATGAAAGGTTTTAATCATCGTCTACGACATCAACAGGGATAAGAATGTTCTTAAGCGGAGAGTACTCTGCCCCTTATCTATCACATTGAGCTGAAGCTTTTAAAATACTGTCAAGAGACAGGAATTTAAAATAACGTCACACCTTTTTTTTCTCTATGTGGGGAAATACCTAAAGTATACCCGCAGGGGTAACAACTGGTGAAGACGTGCTTTTACCAACTAAAACCCCACAGTGTTCCGCCTTCGCCGCACGTTGGTGGGGCCACGGGGACGCTTTCACACACTTCCGCAACCCCACCCGCACTGGCCGCCCAAGGCAGCCCCTGCTTGGGAGAGAAAAATTATCTCCCTCTCCCACTGCACTGGACGGGCCGTCAACACGGACGCGTCTACCTCTTTGGCCGTGGGCCTTCAAACCCACGTGGGTGGCGAACCCTCCGAGTCCGCCACCTGGAGGCCCGGTTTGTGGGTCAATGTAGAACCGCTCCCTGAATCGAACCCGGGACCTCAGAGCTATTGATACCTCCGAAACCGGTGCGTTAGCCACTGGTTCACCACGGTCGTCAGAAATAGTTTCGGTAGAAATTATAGTGTTATTAAATAATTGTTCCTAAATGGTGACAAAGTTTTCCTTGAAAAAGCTTGCGGTTCGTCGTACTTTTCAAAAATAAACTTTCAGCAATAATTCAAGGTGAATCGCCTTATCACACTTTGATAATTTTGTAAAGTTCTTCGGAAAGATAAGAAACTTGAACTACTTTGTTAGACTTTCTCCGTGTTCTTTTAGAAGCGGAACGTAGTTTTATTTTGAGTTAAATTTACATATTTTTATCGTGGAAAGATCTTTGCAAGAGTCAAAATTCATTTGTTAAAATCTCTAGAAAGTCACGATAGCCGAGTTGTTGGGTGGTCGGAATTTCGAGTCGAGAGACCCGAGTTCGATCCCCAGGTGGCAGTACCAATGAGTTTTTCAAAAATTTATGTACGAATTTCATCGTTGGCTTAGACATAAGGGCGGCGACAGGCTCACCACCTGTCACGTTGTCTCGAAAATATATTCGGTGGAAGGTGGGTCAAAGGGACTTAGTTGTCTAGACTTGACCTCTGTCTACCCCTGTATTGGGAATTGCGTGAAGATATTTTATTTAATTTTATTTTATAATCTCTAGAACTTTTCTCTTTACTTGACTCTTTTGACTTGTAATTTAAAATTCATCTTGCTGTATTGTATGGTTTAAGATATACCAACCACATTCTTATTGTCGGTGATGTCAAAAGTCGAAAAAGGGAACAAACCTTAAAATGCATATGCCTAGCTGTTGAGTTTACTACGGTATGTATATGTTTATATAATATCATGATCAAGAAAAAGGTGGCCTAAATTAAGCAAAGAGTTGCTATTTAGTCCTGAAATAAATATAGTAATTAAATAAAAATTGGTTGGCATAGGCGGGATCCGAAACTGCGACCTCTGCCGTAACGTCTCACCGTTTTACCTCGGAGCCACCATATTCTACACACGGGAGTGGAAATTTAAAATCTCTGTTCATTTGTTTGTTATTGTTATTTTTATGTATTTTGTTGTTTGTTATTTTTATGCCCGTTAAGGCGTTGGCGACATCTACTGGAACATATTCTACTTTCTAGCTTAGTCTCCAACTTTACAGTTACGAAACATTAATACGACAAAGTCATTTACACCTTTATTTTACAATATTTATTGAATTTTTAGAGCATGAATCGTGATGTTGAACTTTGTGTTATTCAAGAGAAACTTTAAAAATTAGAAACTTGAGAAAAGTTTCGGTTTGAGTAGCTCATAAAAATATAAATATATTTAACTAATACATACACACATTCAACTAACAATATTTACCCTTTAAACAAATATTACAAAAGCATTTTTTTTATTTATCTACATATTGTTTTACTTTTGTAAGTACCATTTATTTCTTTCTTTCATCCAACTAATTTATTTTTGAATTAATAATCAGGATTATAAATAGTTTTATAGTGGCTTTATAGTTACCAAATTATAAAAAAAACTTTTTCAACTTTGAAAATCTTTGTAAATGATTTTGTCTCTCACTTCAATTATCAATAGTACTCATAGTTAAATAAGACTTTTTTTAAACAAATGCTGGAAGCTCCTAGGTGTCTAGTTTGTTCTTAAAGAAGCTTTACCATATAAATGTGTCCGAAATGTATTGCAGTTTTTAAAGAATACAAAAACTAGAGCTTTACTGTATTCACGCAATGTAAAAGCTTTGTTGGTCACATAAATTATCCCTCCAAGAGAGATCGCGTTAGATATTTGTACAAATACTACGCGAACTGTTCAGGTCTTGAATTATATATTAAAGGGATAAAACAAAGAGAGGTTTAGAAGAAATTTCAGTATTTAATATTAATATAAAATCTTTCTGTTTTCACTCTTTGAATATAATAATAATACTTCGGAATAATCACCTACGTCATGCCTGTAACTTGCCATGCCATGTATCTAGCCAACTGGATGGTGAGAAGTAAATACATCGATAGGGACAACATCACATACATACAAAAATGTCTCCGGTGAAAGGTCGATTTAATTTTCCTAGAATTTTGTTCTCCCCGGTATCGGGAATGGCATAAAGATGCTTTTTTTAAACATAGATCTCAACCGACTACCAATTAAGAAGAACGTTCCAGAACATTACCACTTTCGAAGATTAGGTTTTTGTATATTATCGTTCGTATTGACATGGCGGCTTTTACCTTTCAATGTGAGAGGCAAGAGTGTGGTTCTGACTCAGCAGACTCCTAAAGAAAAGTCCTCCTAAAGAAGACTCCTCTAAATGAGTCTAATATATATTGATATAATTTATCGGACTAGCTTTCGAGATATTTACTTATTTTCATTCATTCATTGATCGCAATCGGAACCAATAATTGAGAAATGAGTTTGGTTTCCTTTTTTAATTCATTTTTGTGAGAAACTTATTTGAATTATTATTAACTCAATACATATAATAAATGTAGAGAACTAATAAAGCTATGCTGCTTTTGTTCGTCAAACGTGACTAGATCACTTTTGCGGGAAACCTTTGACCTAAATCAAAATTAAACTTGGTTGTGAAAATAAATTCATTCTCAAATTTCTCAACGTTCGGTTTTTCAGTTATGCAAAATAAACTTATACAATAAATTATTTTGAATTATGAAATAGGACATTATCATAAGTAAAACGTTTTCTGAATATACGAAAAGAATATAAACGCATGAATCGCATGTCAGCCTCTTCGGAACGGATTATATTTGGGTTAAATCGTACTCTAACCGGCTGCGGAATTGTCAATATCAGTTTAGTTCAAATTTAGGCTGACATTAACAGGGGTGTCTTTTAGATTTTAGTTTTATAATGTGTGGACATTTTTACTATTCAATTAACTTTTGCTTTGCTTAGATTTCTACTACAATTTTAAGAATAACTATAAGCTATTTGTGAGTGGTTATGCCTTCCATAAATACCGACATAGATGTTGTCACTATCTATGTATATGTATATATTTATTACACAAATGTTTGCCACTATCAGCATGCGAACCGTCAACCCCTAGCTTAGTAGTCCAGCAATAATATCTACCCATAATGAAATAATGTTGAATGATGAATACACCCACAATACTCGCACACAATGACACATTGACACATACGTTAAATGTCAAAGCTTTTCTCTTAATCGTCTGTTACATAGCATATTCTAAAATTTCTAAAAGAGACCTACTCTTACATGTCAGAGGTGGCATATCTAAAGCTAGTACCGCCACGGCCAAAAATACTGGCATATATGAATGAAGATAAATTGTGCTAGCTTATTTTAAAATTAAAATTCTGTTATCATTTAATAAAAAAACAAAATGTTAATAAAAGCGGCCAGTATTTTTCTAAATCGCATCCAATCGTGTAGAATCCGGAAGTTGAGTAACAGGAAGTTACTTACCTCGTCTTCACTCATCTCTATCGCTACGGTATAACTTAAAATACGCTTTTAGTGCGTAGATATTTTTTAAGATATTTTTCTGCTGTTATTAAAAAAAATCTTGACGCCGATTCCAGTATTAAGATTAAAACATCTTTTGTCACGATAGGCGAGTGGTTAGGTGATCGGAATTTCGAGTCGAGAGACCCGAGTTGATTCCCAGGTGGCCGGCTCGTAACAACAGGTTTTTTCAAAAACTTACGTACTATTTATATCGTTGGCTTTGATATAAAGACGGCGACAGGTTCACCACCTGTCACGTTCTTCCGAAAAATGTCTTCGGTGGAAGGTGGGTCGAAGGGACATAATTGTCTAGACAACACCACTATCAACCCCTTTATTAGGAATGGCGTGCTGATATTTTTTTAGTTATAAAACATTTATGTGCTATTATTAGTTTGTAAAATATTTCAGTCAAGATTAATTGCGTAGATAAACGTGTAGTAAAATGGTATTGTTGTAATTAGTGTCATCTAGTGTCGCTAGTGACACGATAAACATCGAGTCCGAATCTAAAAATTAAAAATAAATAGATGTACAGTGCCAATATATTAATAAATAGTGTACTAATGTTTAAAATCGTTTAATAAAGTATAAAAAATGTTATCTCTTAAAAAGCTGTGAGTGATACAGTGATGTTAAGTGAAGTGTAAATGACAGTTGAAACACGATAAAGAAGAAATTATTGCTGAGATAACTGGTTAAATAAAGTTGTCCTGATAGTTACTAAAGTGCCGTTAGCAAATTTACATTACACTATTGAAGTTTTTAACTAGAATATCCAGATGCAAAAGTTTTTAATATATTTTTCCGTGTACCCGTAAATAACCATTTCAAATCTTTTAATTATACACACTAACGAAAGTCGTGACATCTATTGGATATAGCGCCATCTTGTGTTGAGTAGCGGTGTCATATCGATAAAAATAATTATGAACTCCAAAGCATATATTGGCCGGAAGATGGCAGTATTGGTAACTTGTAGTAAATGTAAGAAAACTGTCGACATAAAAAAAACAGCTCTGTGTTCTATATGTAATAATAGATACGAATTCGATTGCGATGGTTATCTGGAAAGTACGTACCGCTTACTGGATCAAGAATCTAAAAATAAATGGAGATGCAAGATGTGTATTCGAAATAAAAAAGTAATAAATGTTGACAAAGTAACTAACATTACTATGAGGAAAAAACACTCCCCTGTTGTAAAATCATCACCTCGAGAACAAATATGCGTCTCAAAGAATACTCAATGCATTGAATCACAGCAGACATCCCACATTTCTTCCGATATTCTGGACTCCCATGTACTTACCGATTATTAAATATCAGATGAATCTTACACCACACCAAATCAACCTTTAAAGAGTGTAGACTTCACACTATCGGACTTAGTAACGAATTCTGAATTAAAAGAAACCATGTCTGAATTAACCAAAAACCTTTGCAGAACACAGAACGAGTTAGATAATACAATAAGCGAAAATAACGAACTTCGTAGGCAAGTGGATAAGTTAACTTCAGAAATAAAAATCTTAAAATCTTTATGCCATTCTTCAAAAATTTTAGAAACTTGCCCCGACAGCTGCAATAGTAAGATAGAATATTCTTTATTTCCACAAGGTTTTTCCTCTACGGCTTCTTCACCATTATCGCTTAAAGAAGACCCCAATAGCAAAAGAAAAATATTGACCTTGCAACAAAAAATCAGTGATTTGAAAAATGAATTAAAAAACGCGAAACAGGAGATTACAACTCTTATGAAGCAAATAGCACACTTAACTCAAAAACAGTCTCCTTCATTGAAAACTGATGATTTACGGAAACCAATTAAGACGCTACAACACAAAAACGAATGTGGAAGAAGAATATTTATCTTCGGTACTCAACAATGTGTTAGTTTGGCGGCATCTATGTTGCTTTCTAGAAGAAATACACCGTATGAGACTTACAAGATCTTCGCTGTAACAAAACCATATGCTTTATGTAATGAAATTGTTAAGGACTGTCGTAGAGTAAACTTAAATATAGACGATAAGCTCGTTATATGTGTCGGTGAAAATGAATATAACTTGAATTCTGTCTTATCACAACTAAAAATTATATTTGATAATTTTTATAATAATACAATTATTGTACTAAAAGTCTGTGAAAATTCCTATTTAGATGTCAATAGATTAAATAATAGAATCGAGAACTTATGTAAAAATATAAAAATGTCAGTTCGTGGATTACAATTATTTTAAGTTAAGCAACATATGCAAATCAATAAATTATTATATAGATTGTGTTGATTACAACGAGAAATATTTGAACTTGAGTATACTTAGAAAACGAATAGCTGATAATAAACCAAATAACGGGTCGGATACAGACATATATATACCAAAGAAAGGAACAATTCCTTTTTACTTTAAAGTTAAAAGTGATGTAACCCTAATAAATAATTGCATCACAAAACCAGCTGAAACCATAAAAAAAGGCACTATACCTTATTATTTTCCTTCGGTAAAAAGTAACGTTAAATTTTTTCGAGCCTAATAATCGTATCTCTACAAAACATAATTTTAAAATACTTCACCAAAACATAGCTAGTATATTGTCAAAGCAGGAGTTTTTGGAATTAACTATGCATGAGTTACGGGAATCGGGAAGAGACATCGATGTATTATGTTTTTCTGAAACGTTTGTAAAAAAAGGATACGAAAATTATATAAAAATTTTTGATTACCAAGTAGCTGCCAACTATAGCAGAGACAAACAAAGAGGTGGAACTTGTATTCTTGTAAAAAAAGGTATCTTCTTTAAAGAACTACCTCTAATAAAAAAATATGCTACAATTCATACTTTCGAAGCTTGCGGCATAGAATTTGTGAATAATAAACTAATAGTTATTTGTATATACAGAACTCCAAAATCGGATCCATTCTATTTCTAGAAAAATTAAATTGTCTTTTAGACACTTTAAACAAGCTGTATAAAATCAAAACGAAGATTGTTATCGTAGGTGATTTTAACATTAATACATTTAAGAAAGGTAAAGTTACGCGTCAGTTACAAGATATATGTTTTAATTATAATATGAAATTACACATTAATGTAGCAACAAGAAAAGAGTCTTGTATTGACCATATTTTAAGCAATATATCGGACGCATCAGCTACGGTTCTGCCACTTCACCTATCTGATCATGATACAGCACAAGTATTAAGTTTTTTTATTAATAAAAAATTACAGAAATTCGCATCATACTATATCTATAAACGAGATTATAATTTTGATAATATTAAGAAATTTAAAAAACTGTCTACAAAATCTGTCTTGGATAGACATATACAATGAAAATAATGCAAATCTGGCATTTACTGAATTTCACGAACAGCTATGTCTATTTTATAAATTATGTTTTCCAAAATTAAAAATTAAAATAAATGTAAATAATCGAGTCAAACAAAATTGGATAAGTAAAGGCCTAAAATTAAGCTGCAAAACTAAGCGTACACTGAGATATCAATTTTATAAAAATAAAAATTTTATTAATAAATTTAAATATAAAGAGTATTCCAAAATTCTAAAAAATTGTATTTACTTACTCAAAAAAGTATGCAAATATAAAGTTCATTAATAGAAACCAAAATAAGTGCAAAGCCACTTGGAAAGTAATTAAAAATGAAATACAATGTAGTTATCCAAAAGAGATTGAAAATATAAAAATAAATGATAAGACAATTATTAATCCTATAGAAATAGCGTTCACCTTTAATAATTATTTCATAAATTTAACACACGGCTCAGTACAAAATAATATAAAACCCGGCAACAAATTAAAATGGACCATCAATTCTATGTTTATTAAACCGATGACGGAAAGCGAGGTAGCTCAAGAAATAATGTCATTGAGTAACACCTCTTCTGAAGGATATGACGAAATAAATACAAAAGTATTAAAGATCTGTATTAATGAATTAATCAAAGTTTTAACCTATTTAATAAATTTGTCATTTTCAAATGGATTTTTTCCGACTGACTTAAAATTGTCTATTGTTAAGCCATTATTTAAAAAAGGTGAAACAACCGATATCAATAATTACCGCCCAGTAACTTTAATATCGGTATTTTCAGAAATCTATGAGAAATGCATGAATAAAAGGTTAAACGAATATTGTAATAAGTTTAAAATAATAATAAAAGAGCAATATGGTTTTCAAAACATAAATCGACTACATTAGCCATGTTTTCACTTTTTAAAGAAATACTTACTGGTATCAACAATAATTATCTAACCACGGGGTTGTTTTTGACTTGTCAAAAGCTTTCGATCTGGTTTCACACGAATTATTGTTACAAAAGCTACAGGTTATCGGAATTAGAGGACTTGTACTTCAGTGGGTATCGTCATATCTGTATAATAGAAAACAATGTGTTGTAATCAATAAAATGAATAAAAATAGAGAAATGATACCTTACTCATCAGACTACAAATACAACAAATATGGCGTTCCACAAGGAAGTGTATTAGGTCCGATTTTATTTTTATTATATGTAAATGACATAATTACAGTTACAAATCACAAATGTGTATTATTCGCCGATGACATCTCCATTATAATTACAACTAATAAAAAGAATAATACAATTGCTAATCATGAATGTGACATAAATAATACTATCGATAAATTAATTAAATGGCTTGACATAAATAACTTAAAATTAATCTTCATAAATCTGTATACATACAATTTAATAAATCTAATAATAATAAACTCAATTTGAAACTTAATATCCCTAAAATTAAAGAAGCGTCAAATACAAAGTTCTTAGGAGTTATTATAGATGAAGAAATTAATTGAAAACACATGTAGATAGTGTATCGACTCGAATAAATAAATTTGTATATGCACTTAAACGAATAAAAAACGTGACAAATATAAATACTGCTATTCTATCTTACCACGCATACGTAGAATCACTACTACGTTATGGTCTTATAATTTGGGGTAACGGTATAAATATCAAAAGAGCATTTGTCGCACAAAAAAAGTGCATTAGAGCGTTAGGCGGACTGAAACCACAAGAATCGTGCCAGCCAACATTTAAAAAATTTGGTTTATTGTCGTTACCGTCTCTCTATATTTATGAGATATGTGTATTTGTATTTAAGAATAAAGAATAATTTACTACTTCAAATGATCGTAATCCACGACTTCGCCGAGATCCACATAGGCTAGTATTTAATGATGTTCCTAAACTAGCTAAATACAATAAGAACTGTTTAGCTATGTGTGTATATATATACAATAAAATTCCTGGTTCTTTTAAAACGTTAAATTTTAGATTATTTAAAATAAAGTTGCATCAATGGCTTGATGAAAATAATTTTTATAGTGTTAAGGAACTCATAGATTAGATTAAAATTCATATTTTCTGTAAAAAAAACACAAATTTTGCATGCTATTAATATGTGTAGCAAAACATGCTTGCTCTCAATTGTGGTGTAATGTAACATCTGTATATACCATGTTTTATGCAATAAATTATTATTATTATTATTATTATTTAGTATTAAGTAATGTTTGGAGGTATTGACGTAAGAATAATATTATACTCTCTTATTCAATGGGTGTCGTAAGTAGCGACAAAAGGAAAAGACTTGAATATGAAACTCAAAGGATTTTGAGATTAATCATATTCTTGAATCATTTTTCAACTAAACTGATAGTGGGAAAATCTTGAAAAATAGCTGATCATATTTTAGCAGACCTCTGATGGGAAATAGGGCCTTAGGCTAGGTGCCTGGCACTGAATTCGGTTTTCAGCTTAAAAAACGAGTCGATCATGCCTATGTCGAGTTTGTTTGTTTGGATGATTTTAAATATTTTATCCAATTTGAGCTATTTTTAAACTTTTAATAACTATGATTTCCTATTTGGTTTGATTTAGTCAATGATCTTCTTCATAGTACGTCTTTAATAATTCTTATCACTATTCTTTTTTCTTTAACGATTCATTTAAATTGTCTGTCTTTTCATTGCATATATTTAAGCGTGTTTAATTATAGAATGTAATTCATAAGACACGATAGCCGAGTGGTCAGATGATGGACATTCGAAATTCGAGTCAAGAGACCCGAGTTCGATCCCCTGCTTGCAAGCTGGTACTGAAGTTTTATTTAAAAACTAAGGTATGACTAACATCGTTGGCTTGGACACTTTTTTTTTATTTATTTATATTCAGAAAAAAAAAACAAATTACAAATGAAAACAACAATACACTGTACTATAAAACCAAGAGGTTTTTTTTGTACAATGGAGTTCGTCCATACAGATAACATTATTTAGCAGTTTACTTATTATAAACCAGATAGTTTACATTAATAATTACGAACATGATATAGGAATTTTTAGTGAGGGTAGATTAGGTGCGAATGTTTTTGTCGTTATAACAATGACGAGCACATAAAAAAAGAAAAAGAAGCAAATGCGTTCGAGTGTCCTACGAGTGTGTCAACATTATTATCAATTATTTCATATAATTATCATGTAGCAAAGCTAAGTAGTAGTTAGTTAATTTAGATTTGATGTTGTTTGGGTTTATTTCGTAACGTAATGTGGGTGGTAATGCGTTTATTAATTTTGGAATCATAAATTCGAGTGTGCGTTTTCCATAGTTATTCTTATTATAGACAGGCACATATAATTTTTTATTAGAGATAGCGCGAATACCTTTGCTATGTGATATTAGAGTTTGCAGGTCTTTGTTAAAAAACTGTTCTTTTAAGAGCACATATTTGATTTTGCCATGGATTGGGATTATTTTACAATACGCGAACAACATATGGTAGTTATTTTTATATTTACTTTTTACTTTAGGAGGGACGATTATCTTTAGAAACCTTAATTGAAGTTGAAAAATTTTGTCTATGTATGTTTTGAATGTGAATCCATAGCTACTCAAACCGTACGAAGTTATTGATTCAACTAAAGCTTTATATAATAATAATTTAATTGGAAAGTCAATTTTGTTTTTAATTAGTACAAATTTTGTCAGAATTGATTTTAGCCGGTCACAGACGTTACATATATGCTTTTTCCAATTTAGTCGGCTATCAATTATGAGACCTAGGTACCTATGGTTGTCCGTATAAACTATTGACGGACAATTGCACATAGATTTTATTTGACATGAATGTAAGCATGAGTGTGAGTGTGCTATGAGATTAGGCACTGTTTTAGCACGGTTATGTGAAGAGCTAATATATATTATTTTAGTTTTTTTATCGTTTAAAACTAAACCAACATCGTGAGACAACTTAATAAGAGATGTAAAATCTTTTTGCAAACATATAAATGCGACTCCAAGATCGGCATCAGCCGCTACTAGGCACGTGTCGTCGGCAAACTGATAAATTTTAAGTTTATTAAACTATTAACATATGTTAAGTAGTGTAAAGGTCCGAGTACTGATCCCTGTGCAGTTCCTTCAGTTACAGTCTTTTCATAACTCCAATTTGCAGCGATCTTAACTTTAAAACGTCTATTCTCCAGATAATTTTTACACCATTTCTGGACAGGTCCTCTAATTCCCGATTCGTCCAGTGATTCAATCAATGTCTCGTGCTGATGTGTATCAAACGCTTTGCTAAAGTCAATAAAGACTACTAGGATGTGTAGTTTACTATGCAAATGTTTGTTCATCGAATTAGTGAAGTTGCTCAGAAGCTTAGTGGTGCTTTTGTGTGGTTTAAATCCGTATTGCTTATCATTTAGAATGTTATTAGAATCATAGAATTTTAGAAATTGATTTGACAGACATTTTTCAATTATTTTGTCTAAGGTGGGTAATATGGTTATGGGACGATAATTTCCATACTCCTTAAGGTTTCCTTTTTTGAAAATTTGTCTTACTATTCCAGTTTTCAAATCATCAGGATATATTCCAGTTACTATACTGGTATTTGTTAATTTGGCTATAGCTGGTGCAATTTTATGTCTAATGATTTTTAGGTCACGTGCACGAATATTATCTATTCCGGGAGACTTGTTGTCATCTAGTGATTTTATTATTTTATTTATTGTATCTGAGCTTACTTTCTGAAATCTAAATGTTAAATTTACCGGCCTACGGTATGAAAATTTTTGAAGTAACGGAGTTCTGCAGTTAGTCAATATATTATGAACACTGTTTTTAAATTCATCTGCAAAATTATTAGCTATCTGTACTAAGTTTGTTCTACTGTTCTCAAAGTTGTTCAGAATAATATCGTCAATTGATTTCTTAACCCTTCCTGTGATATTGTTTAAAATATTCCATAAGTTTTGAAGATTAGATTTATTTTTATTTATATTGGTTATCAAGAACAAATTTTTTGATTTTTCTATTAGCTTATTAGCGTGATTCCTAGCTTTATTGTATTTTAATCGTTTTATTTTATTGTTGCTATCATTTTTCCAATCATTAAATAATTTATCTTTATAGAGGCAAGATTTTATAATTTTTTTATTTATCCATTTATTTTTATCCCTATTTGATATACTCTTAATTTTTATTTTTATTTGAGATTGGTTATAACAATTTTGTATGTCATTTTTAATAAATTCGTATATTTTAATAGGACAGTGCAGATTTTTAATAGGCTGCCAGTCGATATTGTTCAACAATAATTGCAGTTTGTTATTTTCATATACAGTTTTTAATTGCAAATTATCATCCTGTATCTGTGTTGTTTGACTAACGCAAGCGAGTACCACCGCACGGTGATCAGCCAGTACAATATCTAAGGCCGCTGTAAACAGTTCTTGATTGCGGGATCGTATAAAAATATGATCAATACAAGACTTTGTTAATTTTGAAGCTTTAATTTCAATACGTGTAAAGTCCGAGCTTGACAGCATACTTGTATATTGATGTTTTACAGGATTATCTAATTTGGTGTCTATGTTAGTGTCTCCTACAATGAATATATCTGTGTCTTTATCAACTGTTTTGATGATACGTTTTAACTCTTTTACAAATAAATATCTAGGGCTATTAGGTGGACGATACACTGCACACAGTGTTGCACAATAACTGGATTGTGTTTTTATCGTAATCATTAGGCTTTCAAAATTAATCGTGTTGGTTTTAATTAATGTAGTTTTGTGTTTGTTGTGGACATACATAATAATACCTCCCCCTTTACGCGATTTGCGCAACTGTGTGTGCATTGTGTAGCCATTTATCATAAACATACTACATAATGTATCTGTTAGATTAGCTTCCGTCAAAATAATTACATCAATAATTTTTTTACAAGATAATATATAATGTTCTAGGGTAGAAAAAATTTTAACGGTAGATCTTATGTTAATATGCATACAAAGTAGATTGACCTTTTTTTGTGGTACATATTTTAAAAAACAGTTTATATCCTCGCAATTAAACAATTCGGTTATGGAGTCTGTATACAATGACATAATTATTAGAGAAAAGAAATAAAGTTTCAAAAGTAAAAAAAAAAATACAAGTAAATAAACGATTATAACATTATCGTGCCAGTAGGTCTTTTATGTCTTCTATTGATCTAATTCTGATAACTTCTTTGTCTTTCTCCTCCTTTCGGGACAACACTACACCTCTTTTACACCACACAAACTTCTTAAGTTCATTTTTTGCGTTCCAGAGAAGCATTTTGTTGTGGGACGTACGTGCTTCCCGAATGAACACTGGTATGTCCTCAGATGTTCTTGAAACATTAGTAATAATGTTTTTCACCTTTAGCCTTTTATTTTTAGCCTTTCCTTCAATGCAGGATGATAACCTTTTTTGATCTTGTTCATTTAATCTTTGTTCAAGTGCAGCAACTCTGGTTTCTAGATTTTTATTTTTATTATTAAGTTCGACATTCTTACGCTGTAGTTCTTGTATCAATTGTTTACAGGCATCCACAGTTTCAGCTACTTCCTCAAGCCTATCTGTATGATATTGAATAGAATCACAGATGTCTTTCATTTCTCTCATATCTTCTTCATCTTCATCACTCGGAATTATAAACGATGTGCGTCTGGGAGAAGATTTATTACACTCCAGACAGGTCCACTCAAGATTTTCCTTAGCCCGGAGAGCAGCCAATTGTTTATTCGTGAGTCCTGTACATTGAGTACTACAATGTACAACTTTTTCACATTTGCTGCACTCAATACCGGGGCTTTTTTTCGTAACTTTTTTTGAACATCTTTCGCACTCTTTCATTTTGAGGGTATTTATTTAAAACTCGCGCACTCGACACATGCGGCTCGTGTTCTCGCTAGTGACGAACATAAAGACGGCTACGGGCTTACTACCTGTCTCGTTGTCGCAAAAATGTGCTTATGGGCTTACTACATGTCTTCGGTGGAAGTTGGGTCGAAAGGACTTAATTTTCTAGACATGTATCCACCCCTGTATTCGGAATAGCGTGAAGATATTTATTTATTTCATTATTTAATATGTTTACACACAAAAATGGTTTTGGATATTCTTAACACTGTAAATTCTGGACATATACGAAAGCATGGTTACGATACGTTACATCCGTACAGTAACGTTATGTTCTGTGTATTATTGGGATTTTAGTTGCTATGTTTACAAGTGATACGGGCGAGATTTGAATTCGTGACCTATGACGTACGAAAAACCTAAATTTCTAACACAATCACGCCAATTAGGCAGAAATTTTGGACGGTTACTTTGAGATCGTAGCAATGTATATCACGCTGTTCCTAACCATTTATCTATTTATTTATTATTTTATTTTATCCCTTAAATGCACAGCTCTTGTGAGAAAGGTTCGAATCATAATTTTGCATAACTGATTTTTATTTGTAGTTATGGAAATCCGGTAAAGGGTAAGGTCACTTTTGATAATTTGGAAATTAAAGGATCACTCCGGAATTTGGATGAAATACCCGAAAAAAATTACAAGTAAAATGTAGTCGTCCATGAATTTTACAAAAAAGAAGTATTTTATACAAATATCACTGAAATCAAAATAAAAGAGATAAAAAGGAAGTCTTTTTTTAATGTCTATCATCCTGTCACATCAACATCAACCACATCTGAATAACATTCTGACACAAAGTTGACAAATTAAAGTTAACGTAAGGAGATAGTTTTGAATGCGCATAAACAAATTGAATACATTTGCTTTTGCCTAAAGAATAAGAAATGATGGAATGTATTACAGACATATAGAACACCTGGTATGTAATCTGTTTTACCTTCAAGCAATTTCCTATACTGGGGTTAACAGAGGCATTGACAATGATGTCCCTTTGACCCACTTTGCACCGGGGATTAATTGGGGCAACGTGACAAGTGGTAAGCTTTTCGGCATGTTAGTTTCCAAGCTAATGTTACAATTTAGTTACATACATACATATTTTCATAGATTATTTTTAAATGTACATCGAATCCATTATCAAAGTAAAATTAATTACAGTTATGAATAAAGGATCGCACCTCTTTGTGAAGTCAGCACAACAAGTGATTCTTTTTAATGTCAAAAAACAGGTGATAAACATTTTTTACTGTATAATCTTATACATGTATTATAGACGCGTCTTATTTATTTATTTATCTTCACGCACAATCACGCCAAGTGTCACGATCCCTACATACTTCTTTCGCTTCTTTCAGATTCATCATCTTCTTCATACATGCACGTCTAGGTATCCGAGTACTCTTGACCCTCCTCTCTTCGAGCAATTTACTCACATGGTCTTCGAAAGTTAATCTCGGTCTACCTCGACACCTTTTAATATTAACTTTCGCGCTATATATTTTCTTCACCATTCGGTCTTCACTCATTCGCTCAACGTGCCCAAACCATCGAAGCATGCCCTTATCCATTTTTGAGACAAGGTCATCTTTCAAACCTGCCATATTGCGAATCTCTTCGTTTCGCTTTCGGTCGGCCATGGTAAGGCCGCACATTTTACGAAGAGATCGCATCTCCACTGCATTCAACCTGCTTTTATGCTTCTTCTGGCATACCCAGGTTTCGCTGCCATATAACAAAGTCGGTACCAACAATGCGTTATGTATTGCAAGGCGTGCACTTTTCACAACGCCTTGCCTTTTGATTAACGCAGTCAGGGCACCATTGGCTTTGTTCCCGGCAGCGACACGCCTGTCCACATCTAAATCACATCTTCCATCCCGGCTAAACGCACTCCCCAAGTATACAATTTCATTCACCTGTTCTAGACATTCCTGATTTACCCAAATTTCGCACTTCGTTCTTTCTTCGTCCCTTTCAAATACCAGAACCATAGTTTTATTAGCATTCAAACGGAGACCATTAATTTCACATTCTTCTTTCATACACGTGACTAATGTCTGCAGTTCTGCCTCTGATGGTGCTATAAGCACTGCATCATCAGCATAAAGCAGACAATTTAGGCCCCGGCAACAGTTCCCACATTTTCTTCCTTACAACCTTATCAAATGCTTTCTCAAGATCCACAAAAGCACAGAAAATCTTCTGGTTAGCAGCCAGAAGCTTCTCCGTGATCATGCGGAGAGAAAACATTTGATCCGTGCATCCTCTTCCAGGTCTAAATCCGCATTGTGCCTCCCATAGAAATCTTTCCGATTTATCTTGCATCCTACGTGTCAAAACCTTCGAGTAAACTTTACTTGCTAAACTGGTCAAGCTGATCGCCCGATAGCACCCGCAGTCATAATGTGAACCTTTACCTTTATATAAAGGCACAATGACCGCGGATCACCAATCATCCGGAACAGCCCCCGTTCGCCAGCACAAATTGCACAGCAGATGAAAGCTGTCCCAGACGCGTGGCCCACCATACTTGACCATTTCAGCAGTAACTCTGTCTAGTCCCGCAGCCTTACCACATTTCAAGCTTCTAATCGCACATTCAATCTCTTTCATACTGTTGTGTGAAGACATACAGTGTCATCGAGGTCCGAGTCTGGCGTAGCAGTCACGGCGTCACCCCCGGATCCCTCACTAAGATCATCACACGCATACATCTCTCTATAAAATTCGCTCCATCGCTGCATGACGTCCGATTTTTCTGAGAGGACGTCATTGGTTCCCGAAAGCACTTTATTCATTCTTAAGGCTGTCGCATCACTCCGGGTCCCTCCAACTTCTTTCCAGAAGAGTTTGGAGTTCTCCTTGAAGTTGTGCGACAACCTTTCGTCCGCTTCCATTCTACTCCTTTCACGCACTTCCTCAATCAATGCTTTCGTGTGAACTTTCTGGAGCTTATATCTTTCTTTCCTCTTCTCTCTCATATCCTTATCATTACTAGAGGCCAAGTAGTCTAACCATGCTTTCTTCTTCTTTTTTACAGCTTCTTTCACTTCGTCATTCCACCATGCATCACCCTTTTTACTACTACCTCTTTTCACAGTTCCACACACGTCTTCCGCTGCACTAACCATTCCATCTCTAAGGCTCTGCCATATTTCTTCCACACATTCTTTCCTAACACCAATGCTGTCCAGCTGGCTACCCTTGCTTGATATTTATTCCTAGTGTCCGCTTCCTGAAGCTTCCAGCTTCGGATGCTACCGACCGACTGTGGTTCTGGTATCGTTGTCCGGTGGCGCCAACCCGCGAACAGACCCCTAAATCTAGTAATCACTAGGTAGTGATCCGTTCCCAGGTCAGCACCTCGGAACACCCGCGTATCCATCACCTGTTTTCGCAGTCGGTCATCCACCAGGAATAAATCGATCATACTTCTCTCATTCTCTCTTGTTCTAGTATACATATGGATTTTCTTGTGACTAAACATAGTGTTTGTCACAAGAAGACCCTTTTCCTTGCATACAGCCAGTATAAGCTTGCCAGCATCGTTAACCCTTTTATCGCCAAACATTCCAAGCACCGACTCGTACCATGGCCGAGCGGTACCAACCCATCCATTCAAATCACCACATACAACAATTCTTTCGTTTCCTCTAACCAAGTCTAGAACTTCTCTTATATTCTCCCAAAACTCCTCCAGCTCAGGTCTAGACGACGAAGCCACCGGCGCATAAACAGCCAAAAGGAATAACTTCGTCAGTCCCAATTTAAAGCGAACCCAGAGAAGTCTCGAGTTCACAACCTTATATTCAGTCACAACATCGACCAACCGAGACGACAGCAGCACCCCCACTCCCTGGCAGGCGCTCTCGCTCTCCGGGACTCCGGACCATAGAGCTAACGCCCCGCCAGGGAGCTCTTCAGTACCACTGCCCTTCCGCTTGGTCTCCGACAAACACACGACATCTAATTCTCTTTCTTTCATTATTTCAATCAACTCATTCGTCTTATCTCTCATGCCTCCTCTAACATTCCACGTGCCAACTCTGCACTCCGTCCTCCACCTTCCGCCGTGTCGGGCTGTGCGTGACGGGTGGCGGTCCCCATCGCCGCTTTGCGCGCTGCATTTCACACCAACGGGGACGAACTGGTGTGCGTCGCCTTGGGGGGACGCCCTAACCCTCGTTGGCATGGGTGCGCAGCTGTGTAGAATTGCAGCCCTGAAAAGGGCTGGCAGGGGTCGCGACGAGCACGCTTCTACAATGACCCCCAATACGCATTTTTAAGACGCGTCTTAAAAATGCGTATTAATATAAATTCAAGGGCATACAAAAATTATGTATACAAATAAAATAAATGTTTGTCTGTCTGTTTGTTTGTTCTGCTATTGGCTAATTTCTGACCGATTTTTATTTTGTGCCTGGACTGCAGTTAGAAGTGTATCTTTTGCGTTTAGCTCAATAAAGAATTATTATTATATTCGCCACGCTTGGCAAATGGATTAATAATTCGTATACTCAGCAGCATCCACATAGTATTTATCAAAAATGTATGTGTTGCCACATGTTATCCCGTTGCGGTTTACGAGACATTTTGAGTCTTTCACTGGTCAGCTGAATTTTGGGCATTTATTTTTTGAGATGGTTATCGTGCAATTAAAATGTAAAGCATGCATCTGTTCGAGGCAGGGTGATGTTCTTCCCCTCGGACCACGTAGTACCGGCTATTTTTTGCATGCGGGTAGTGCAAAAAAATCATGCTTTATAATAGAGACCTCATAGCCTAGTCGACAGTGACCCGGCCTTCGAAGCTAAGGGTTGCGTATTCGAATTTCGCAAGGGTCGAACATGTAATTAATCGTCTTCTTCCATTAATGTCCATACTAACGGTATAATATACTTAGTGTTGTACCGTTGGCTTCATTAGCCTCTATTGTATAGGGACAATGCGTGAATACAAAAAAAAAATTGTTGAAAACGAGATACATAGAGAGAGAGTAAATGCACTTAATAGTTGTACTTTTTTAACTGATACGGGTTATGAGAGTCGTCTCAGTTGGTAAGAGCGTTACATGACAGTGCGGTAATCTCTGCTCGGCTATGACAGATTGAACTATTGATGGTGTCCTGAACAAGAAATAAAAGTGGTTGTAATTTGTTTTATTTTATTTAATGTAAACACATGCATTATAATTTCAGTTAAGTGCATTTTAATATATTTGTATAAACATTATTTTTAGTTCGACATTATAACTTTTAAAATATTAGAATTATATATTAGTTAGACTTATATCAAAGCAAAATTTAAATGACAAAGCGATTAATGTGAAGCGAAAATATGTGTAATTTTAAAAATGGGTACAATTTGCAGAGTGTTCCCAGTTCACTGACTTTTCGATTCCTTAAGTATTGTGTAAAAGCTGTACGTGCCTTTCAAAATCTACGAATAATATTTTACATGAAATACAACACCAAGATAACTTATTTCCTTACTTATGAGTCATATTCCTCTTTTGTATGTTTGGGTTTTCTATAAACGTCATGCAAAGCAAGTGGATTAGCGATCTCAGTAGTTGATAACTTGCCCTTTACATGGAGGTATTCGTCACAAAAAAAATATAATCTTTGTCAACATAAAGATTTTAACCTTTATGTTTTAATACTCTTATTTTTATTATTTTCATTTATACATGCATACATGACGGCCTGTTAAAGTCCAATACAGGACATAGCCCTCTCCCATAGGGAGGAATTGCCATAATCGCTACGCTTGGCAGTCGGATTGGCGATCGCAGTGCCAGACCACACGCACCTCAGCCGCTGCAGCCTTCTTCGGTCTGATTATGGTCTGATATTTTTAGAGATGGTTATCCCGCCCTCTCGGTTGCAATTAAGATATTCAAGGAATTATGGTATAAGAGGCTTTTAATTGGCTAAATACATATCTCGCTGGACGTAAACAGTATGTAGAAATAAAAAATATGAATAAAAAATCTATGTCCAGTACATATAAATCCAGTGCACAAGTTAATAGTATCGGAGTACCACAAGGCAGTATCTTGGGACCTCTTTTATTCCTTATCCATATCAACGATCTTCCAAACCACATCAATGTGTCTTATTTGCTGACGACATATTGGTTATAATAGCTAACGTGAATAGAAGTGAATATTATAAAAGCATTCTTAAATCCGAAATTGACTATATTCGTAAGTGGTTAGAAGTGAATAATTTACGCACTAACATATCAAAAACTAAATTTATTAATTTTCAAAATTACAATAGCATTGATAATTCTTTGGAGGATATTTTGACATTGTTAGAAGCAAACATAATTTGATATTGGAACGTAGCCAATACTATGCTGCCATCTGCAGGTTCGTGTTCTAATCTCTCTCTCTTTACCTTGCTGCACCACGTTGCGTGTGTCTTATTTCTAGAAACAGTAATATTAGTGTTTTTACCTACTAATTAGTGCTAAATCTGTGAGCCAAATAAAGACGTTTGTTTTCACGTTAGTGCCAGCGTAGTCTTCTCCACGAGAATCTATTCACCGCTTATGTCTACGCACACAAATTTGGTCCTATCTCGCAAAAAAATTATCGACCAGTATGTCGATTTAGGCCATGGAGAGTATCGTGAAATAGAGAGCTATGACCTCTCCAAAGACCCGGTCTACTTTCTTCCACACCATGCTGTCATTAAAGAAAGTAGCCGCACTATCAAATTAAGAACAGTTTTTGATGGCTCAATGCCTACCAAGAAAAAAGTCTCTTTAAATGACTTATTACTAAATGAACCTGTAGTACAGAAAGATCTTTTTGAGATTCTACTCTCGTTCAGACAAGAGAAATATTACTTCATCTGCGACATACAAAAAAAGTTTAGGTGCATTGAGCTAGATCCTGCGCAGCGCTCCCTCCAAAACATTTCATGGCGCGAGTCTCCCCAGCTTGATATCAAGTGCATTCAGTTAAAAACTGTTACGTATGGCCTTAAGCCGTGATCACTATCGTCATCTACACAATTAGCACTAAATAAAACAGCGGAATGTAAAAACATTGTTAAATGGAATATTTATTTATACGTATAGAATTTTAGACCAAGCACGCTCACAAATAAATTTAAAATTATAATAGTAATTTATACTTGCGATTTTTTTTTATAGAAAAGGGAGGCAAATGAGCAAGTGGCTCTCGTGATGGTAAGTGATTACCGCCGCCCAAGAAAACCCTCAATACCAGAGGCATAGCAGATGCGTTGCCTCCCTTAGAGTGCCCCCCCCCCTCCAGAATTAGGGAAGGGAGCTGTGTGGGACTCCGGTTACCTGCACTCACCAGACGAAACGCAGAAGTTTGTTAGACTTCTACTTCACGCCGGTATTCTGTGAGGTGGTGGTACTTCCCCGGTCGAGCCGGCCCATTCATGCAACAACAAAAGCTGGCTGGGGCGTGGCTCTACCACTGTTGCTTCCGCGATTGCTGTCACTTGGTGAAATTTCATTGCATTGAATTGCATTGTTACCCTGATGACGCCGTAAGGCCAAACCGGTCGGTTAATTAATAAACAATTAAATAAAGTGAATTGTGTACAAGTGTTGAACATGAATTTTAATAATAATAGTATATTTAAAATAAAATTTTATAAGCTTGAGTTGGTCTTTGTACGATCTGGACCTCTCTCGAGCTTCCTATTCTTATGAAATATTTTCAATGTCTTATTACTTCTTCAAATTTATTACACATATACCTTTACGTTTTTGAGAAATAAAAATAAGAAATAAAATAAGCTATTTTTAAATTTTGGTTACTACTCACTTCAGTATATGTATATGCCCTTTCTGGATTTCCTTGAGTAGCCTGAAAGCCTCCTTCTCATTGACTGGTTGTTCATTTGATCCAAATATATAACCACAGTCATTTCGTAAAACTTCAAGTTCGACCTTAAAGAAAATTAAGATAACGATTGAATGCGTGTCAATTGCCGCTATCCAACCCACACCATAAACTGTTATATAGCTCAGGAAAAGAGATGCCGCTATATATCCGCTCAAAGTTTTCTTATCCCATGGAACCCAAAATTTACGAATTCTAATCCTCCTTCGGTACCATTGATAATATTGTGCCTATACGAATGTACTGTAATGAATTTAAAAACAGGTTGTAAATCAACACCGAAGCCTGTAATAAAAATAAGAATCCAGTATATATAAGTAACATTGCGACAATAGCTAGTAAGCTTCTTAACAGTTTTAATATTGAACGGGTCTTTGGATTTCCTTTGTTATATGTCAGCAGTATTTACATATTCTATTACTTCTTTCCATCGTTTTTTCCAAATAAACAGTGTAATGACCTTGAATCCGTTCGTTAAACTTGAAATTGAAATTTTTTATTGAGCAACACCAACTCCAAATCTGACCTAATTAGCCAAATATCTACGTACTCACTTACAACAAAAAGTACTACCACCATATTTAAAAATATATAAACGCCTTTGCGAATAACTTACTTGGGAGTAGGATACCAAAAAATTTCAGAGCTCCGATGTTGGGACCAAGAAGTGGACGTTCAGGATCTTCCAGTTTTCTAAATAACTGACCCAACATCGTTAAACCGTTGGTCAGGCATAAGCAAAGTCCAGAAGCTAAACAACCTAAGAAATATTATTTCACACACACTAAATATTTTTATGTGCAGCTAATAGTAGTGAATGAATGATTTATGCATATTGAAAAGAATATACTTAAATTGTTTATTATACAATTATAAATATTATGACAGCACTTTGTATCTATATTATGTATCGAAAACAAAAATTATTTACTAATTAAATCGTTGGCTTGGACATAATGACGGTCTTATCATCTGTGAAGTTGTTTCAAAAACTGTCTTCGGTGGAACGGGGTCGAAAATCCTTAATTATCTGGACCTCTGTTTACCCCTGTATTAAGAATGAAGTGAAAATATTTTAATTTATAACTGCACGTCCACGTATAACAAGGACTCAGGATTTGGGATCAGGGGATTCATTATAATTTCTTAAAATTATAGTCCGCATGATTCTTGGTAAGACAAGTCGTTTGCTTTAGATTATATTTAATACGTTTTTATCTGTTTTCTCGATTTCCCTACTTTTTCATTCTATCATTTGTCATATCTAATGGAAAGCCGGGATAGCCGAGTGATCGGAATTCAAAGTCAAAAACTTATACGATTTATATCGTTGACTTTTATATAAAGACGGCATAAGGCTCTCCATCTGCAACATTTTTTTTTTTTCAAATAATGTATTCTGTGAAAACTGGCTCGAAAGTGTCAATTTTTATTTTTTCAACTTTAGAAGGTCCCGCAAAATAAGCTTTCCAATAGTACGTAACAGTATTTCATATTGTTAACAACTGTTAACAATATGAAATACTGTTACACACACAAATAAAACAAAATAGAATAGGATTAGTGTATCAATCACGTTGCTGAGAAAAGTATATCAAAAGAGCCTTCGTCGAAAAAATGAGGCGCAATACGCCTCATTTTTTTCTAATTTTTATAATTAAAGCAGAAACGACGTCATGCGATACTTCGAAGTAAAATTAATATCACGTTCTTATATTTTATTTTAAATTGACCAAACTTATTCCACTTTTTGACTTTCAGTAATTAAAAAACTTTGTTCTAAGAATAATTTTACTTCGAATTTTAAATTTCTCGTTGATAGTTAAAATTATGAGAATCCCAATAAAACAAAACCACAAGAATGAAATGATATAATTTTAATTGAAAAGTTTACATCTGTCTTTGTATAAGTCTAAGCAAGAAACCAAAAAGATAAAGATGAGAGAAATGAAGAAAGAAGAAAAGGGAGGATAAAAGAAAGGTCTCTCTTGTAAAAATGTTCTGCCATAAACGTCTTAACAGTTGACAAGCGATCTCAATACCACCACATCACCAGCTACAGTGCATATCCTGTCTTTTCATCTGGTCTTTTGGAGACACGAGTAGTTTATCCGCCACCTGTTGGATGCCATTATTATTGAAGATAAGACTTAGAAATAGAGACGTATGTAGTCCCCTCTTACGAGACTTAAGAGCTTACAATAAATATATTTTTTACACATATATTTTTAATATTTACACACATAAATACGTAACAGCCTATAAATGCCCACTGCATGATATAGGCCTCTTCGAAAAAGGAGGGTTTGTCGTAATCGCACATGTCTTAACCATCACCGGTCTGCTGAATTATAATTATGTTATATTTCAATATGGTTATTCCATCGTCTATGTGTGCCTATTAGACAGATAGATAAAAATACATATACATGGACAACACCATATACATTGAATGAAATGAATGAAATGAAATATACTTTATTGTACACCTATAAAAAATATGTGACAAAAATAAAAAAAAAATGTACAATGGGTGGCCTTATTGCTAATAAGCGATTGCTTCCAGGCACCCCAACAACTACATTGCTCTGAACCCAAAGTAAGTAGTTAAAGCAATTGTGTTATGGAGTCATACACTACGAAGGACACACACCCAGTCTCGACAAAATATAGAAAAAGTGTTCTCTAAAGTGGGTCTATTTAGAAAACACTTTTTCTACATTTTGTCGAAACCTGCAATCAACCCTGGGACCTCAGACCTGACATCATAAAACCTCGAGTATGCCACTCGCCCACGGAGGTCATCAATCGCCTAATGCATTTTGAAGGCGTTTCCCTTAGTCGCCTTTGTCGACACCCAGTGGATGGAAGGAGGTTTTATTTTGTTTACGCTGATGCTATACTGCAGGCATCAAAAGGATATATTCATAAAAAAGTAATAAAACCGTAAATTAAAGCTTGCTTACGCATCCACCTCAAACATTTGTGGGGCGGTTCTCATGAATTTATAAAGTCTGAGCATAATATACGTTACGCTATGAATTTTTATGACTTGAAATTAATAAGGGTGTAATAACGATGTGGGTCACGCTTATGAGCACAGAAATATTTAATACGTTTTATATATGTATTTTTTTCCATCTTCACACAATTTCACAATACTGGGGTTGATAAGGTAGTATAATCTAAATAGTGACATAGTTTTAGCAAAGCTTGAAGTAATAAATATCTTCACTCCAATACACGTGTTGACAGAGGTCTAGACAGTTAAGTCCGTTTGACCCACCTTTCACCGAAGACATTTTTAGGACAACGTGATAGGTGGTGAGCCCGTCGCCGTCTTTATGCCCAAGCCAACGATATAAAAGATATATAAGTATTTGAAAAAAACCCATTGAGAAAACCCAACATCCCTCGGGGATCGAAGTCGGGTCTCTAGATTCGAAATCCGATCACCAAACAACTAGGCTATCGTGACTTTAATGTTTTAATATTCTTTAATAAATTGTGCTTATATAAATAATAAAAATCTCTGATATTTTGTACTGCGATCGAAGATCTGCTTGTCAAGCGTGGCGATTATGACAAACTCTCCCTTACAGGAGAGCTCTATATTACTCAGAGAAAGTTAACAGACCGTAACGTATGTAAGTATGTACAACTTCAAGTTTGAACGTACTTCCATAATGAATTGTAGAAGTTGCGTTTATGAAATCTCAGCTTTGAGCTACTGGAAACTAAAAAGTTAAAGTTATTGTTGTTAGTTCATTAGATGAGATTACCGGAAGTACACAACAAAAGACTTGTATGATAAGGATCTGTATTAATTCGAGAATCCAAAGCTTTCTTTTATCGTTTTTATAATTTCATTTTTATTTTTGGTTTATGTTATTTTAATTTTAAAATGTATTTTGTTTATTTCGTTAATTTTTGATTCACGAAAAACAGAGAGGTTATCAAGTCAACTTATATATTTGTTTTCTTTTTATGCTTTTGTAGTTGCTAACAAACTTTGTTTTCAACTCCACACAAAAGGCTATTCAGACTAGAAGGTTTATGAAAATAGAATAATAACTTGAAGAGACAGCTTATACTTGACCTTTTTGTTCTTTACTTTTTATTTTATTGTATCTGGCCAATAAGATGATATTGTAATGTTCTTCTTTGTTTGACATTTTTTTTTCAAGTATTTAAAAAAAGAAAACGAATGTAAGTGGTTTCTTCGCCTTTTACTTCTATACAATATCAGTGACAGACTCGTACCAATGGGGTTTTCAAAAACTTGAGTACGAATTATATCGTTGGCTTCGGCATTGAGACCGTGACGGTCTCACCACCTGTCACGTTGTCCCAAAAGTATCTTAGTTGGAAGGTGGGTCTAAGTGGGTCGTATTGGAAATCGCGTGAAGATTTATTAATAGAACACCTCTTTATTCCCGTATATTGTAAGAATCAATTAAGGAAATAGCATTGAAAATACCATTGTCAGTCGACTGAACCATGAAAACGTTTCTATTACATTTTATAGGGGCAGCGTGTTTGTTGTAGCATCACTGTTGCCGAAGTCCAAAACTCAAATGTTTAAGCTACTTACTTTGGGATCAGAGCAATTTATGTTATAATGTCCGTTTATGTATATATACTTAATTTTAGTTGTACTACTTATGAAAACTAATCTGAAAGATCACGTGAACAAAATTTTAACTAACAGATAGTAGTAAATAAAACAAAATTGAAAACCCTTAAAGGGACATTTGATGAATGTTAATGAATTCTGCGGCGAAGGAAACTTTCAAGTTATTAAAGCAAACAGTGACGCAGTTCTACTGAATGAAACATTCAAGAGTTTCAACAGCAATCCAACCAAAACGCAGTTTTGTGAGCTAAAGCTAGTGATAAATTATGTAATTTTGACCACCCGATAGCCGCATTGGTATTGACGAAGCTAAGAAAGTAAGAGTTGCATTCGATTTCCGGTAGGGGAAAACATTTTGTCTGATGAATATGATTGTTTATTTATTCTTGATTTTTATATGTATATATATATATACATATATATATATATATATATATATATATATATATATATATATATATATATATATATATATATATATATATATATATATATATATATATATATATATATATATATATATATATATATATATATATATATATATATATATATACATATATATATATACAAAAATAATACTTATATACATAGGCTCACCATCTGTCACGTTGTCCCAATAAAATTCGAAAGGATTTAATTGTGTGTGGCGTGAAGATATTTACTTTAATTTAATTTTTCATTCAATTATTCAACTATTGCAGATAAATTAAGAAACATTTGCCTACTAGATGAAGTTGCCGCTACACCTGTTCGATATCGATGAATACAAGTGTAATGAGTCTGTGCTTAACGGAAATCCTTGGTGAAGACCTACATTTAAGTGAACATGTGGCTAGCAGCTGTAGATATTTTTAACAGATGCGAAACCTCAAAAAATTGTCAAAACCTACTCTTCAACATATTTCATTGCGCAATTTAGAACTCATATTGAATCTGCCAAAAAGAGAAAAAGCTAGTTTCTGTTAAAATTTGATTGCGCTCGGCCATGCATATATATAACCTCTGGATTACAGGTCGAGAACTTGTGGTTTATTCGTTGGTCGAAACTCGACCCAAATTTAATAAGTGGAAATATTTTTATTGCCTGTTACACTACACATTTCTAGACTATAGAAAATGCTGCCAATTTGAAAGTTCAATAAAGTTTTCCTATAGTCGTCTGGAATGATTCTTCTCCTTCAATTAATTTCTGGTTTGACCTTTCAACCCACCTTTTATTGAAAACTATTTATAACAATGTGACAGGTGGAGAGCCTATGAGGTCTTAGTCTCCAAGCCAACCGTAAAATGTTATATTTTAGTAAGTAAATATTCGTACATACTTATAAATATCGTACATCTCTCGAGTACAAACATTCATATTCAACAAACAAACATCTCTAGGGGATTCGAACCCACAGCTCTTAACTTCGAAGGCAGGGTCATGACCAAATAGACTATTGGGTTGTCGTATGAAAAACTTGTTTGAGTTATTTCAAATTCCGTTATAATGTTGTTGTATCGTAAATAACAGTTAAACAAAATCTATGAAACAAATAAAACTATGCTGCTTATATTTGCCATACGTGACTAGGTCGCTAAAGTACTATAGCGGAAAACTGTTTGGCCCTAATCCAAAATTAGACAAATATGTGGAATGCGGAAACAAATAGTTATTTCTTAATGCAAAATTTGATTCTAAATTAAATGGTTAAAAGACTATACGCACCGACTGCGGTCTTATTTCACTGGTAATGTAATAAGAAATTCTGTTGTATTATGTGCATTAAGGAATTATTTTATTATACAGTATTATAGTGAAGACAGAGGTCTAAAGTATTTAGTTTTTTTGAGCTACATTTTAACGGAGCTTATATAAAACCATGTAATAAGTGGTAAACCCGTAGTAGTCTTAGATAAATAAATATCTAGATAGATAAGCCTTAACACATTTATCAAAGATAGATAGAGTATACATATAAAATTAAATATCTTCACGCCATTTCCAATACAGAGGACTAGACCATTAAGTCATTTCGACCCACCTTCTACTGAATATATTTTCGGGACAAGGTGACAGGTGGCGAGCCCTTCGCCGTCTTTACGTGCAAGCCAACGATATAATTCGTAAAAAAATTTTGAAAAACCCATTGGTACGAGCCTGCTACTTGGGGATCGAACTCCGCTCTCCTGACTCGAAGTTCCAATCACCCAA